>JAODLD010000101.1:9237830-9251227 GCA_026781065.1 Mormyrops boulengeri
CCCCCCCCCCCCCCCCCCCCCCCCCCCCCCCCCCCCCCCCCCCCCCCCCCCCCCCCCCCCCCCCCCCCCCCCTGACTGAGGCCAGTACCGCTCCGTCGGGGGCCCTGTCAGACAGAACGCTGATGTGCAGCACTTAAGTGACACTCCAAGCGAGGCCTAATAATATAATCAGGTGATAAGAAATTAATTTTCCCCTCGGTTGCACTTTGACTGGGCCGTTGATACTAGGGGAAGTTGTGGCATGGGATTTCGGCTCCCTCTGGCCCCCTGGTGTCCTCCTGTCCCCATTACCATTGCTGCCCCATGGCCTATCCTTTCCGCCGCTCCGTGCACCCCCACTGCCAACCTCCTGTATATCCGGAGTTTATGGTGACCCCCGCTAGATCAAGGCAGGAGTGCTCAAAAAAGGGGCCTTTGTTTTCAGCAGCTGGGGGATGCTCCCGTCACCGAGCTCTGTCACGGAGATCGGGTAGCTCATAAACAGGTGAGACGTCCGACACATAGTGGTTTTAATGTGACCCTTTATTCAGCATCAAGCCTCCCGGAAGACAGACTTCAGCTTCGAGGCTTATTTGCTATTTCTTTTTGCTGGATCTCGCTTGGGCCAGATCACCACTATTAATTAGGGGTCGGGAGTCCATCACTGCCTCTCTTATTTATCGTCGCTCCAAGTCCATCCCAGTGTGGCAGGGAGGGGCAATCAATTACCACCCCGCACACGCTTGGGCGGCGCTCTGGCCGCCGCCACCCTCCGAGCCCATCCGTCTCCGTGCCGGTCGCTCGCATCCGTTATCCGCCGCGGCCGTTTATAAGCCCCGCTGATGGGAACCCGCTGCAATATGCAAAAAGGTAAAAATGCACGTTGCCCTGGCAACGGTAGGGTGATTTCCAAGCTCTGATGGAAATCAATGTCACGCAGCCGACTCCTCCGTCCTCAGGAAAATTAGAAAGGGGGGGGTGGGGGTGGGAAAAAAGGACAAAGAGGAATGCAGCTGAGGCGGTTCAATCAGGCTCCAGCTCTCCTGGGGGCTCAGCGACCCCCTTCGAACCTGGCCAACACACTTACCTCTTCCTTGGCGCTTTCAGCTGTCATATAAGCGCCAGCCTCATTCACAGGCAGTGAGGGACGAAGTTGACCTGGAAGGTTTTGTACTCTGCACTTTCAAGCAGCAGGAAATTCACCCCTGGATTCCATCAGGGGGTCCTGTGCCCTTCACAAACATGCAGCCGGGTGGTGGGGGCCGCCTCCCATTCTGGCCCGGCAGCTGGGAGTGGGTGCCACGAGGCGCATTTCTTTTTGGTTTCTGTAAGTCTGTAAGAGGACCATCAGGGCTGAGTGTGACGATGGTCCAATTAAAATTTAAAGAGATTCGAGTGATTTAGTGGGTGATTATCTCAGCAGGTACTCTCATAGGGATTAAGATGCTTGGAACGAGCAGCGTTTTTGTTTTATAAACACGCAGTTTCCCTGAGTAACAGCACAGTGCTGCCCCCTGGTGAACGCCGGATGCTGGCTGGCCTCGGGGCACTGGCAGCTTCCCATGCTTTGCTGCAGTTGGCATGGATGGGCACAACAACGGGGATGTTGGGCAAGGGGGCAGCTCTGGGCACAAAGGCTCACCTGTCCCAGGAAGCCGCACTACACCATTGAGCTGCTGGTCGCTGCCGTTCTCAGAAAGCCTGGCGTCGATCTGTTTGGAGGTGGTCCGTTTCGGTACAGCAGAACCGTGTCTCCTCGCCAGTTCTGCTGGAATGTACCCGGGGTCAGAGCTGGTCTACACTCTCCAGGCCTCTGTGACTGGGGAGGTCCATGACTTGGCTCCATCTCCCCGGTAATCACATGGTAGTCGGGGGCTGTCAAGCAACATTCGGCAAGCGGCCTTGTGGCGTTTTTTTTGTTGTTGCTGTCTCTGAGAGGGGGTTGGATGGGGCAGAAGGCTTAGAGACCTCCGCATCATGTGACTGGGGGGGTGGGGGTGGGGGGGGTTCATTGTAAAGAAAATCACCGCCTTGGCACCCACATGAGCGATTCCGTTAAGCAGTGCCCAGACACATGGGTGTGCATACCATGGGAGCGTTTTGGTGCTGTTACCGAACCCATGAGCAGTTCCTCTGGGGGCAGTATAGAGCAAGTAGAGGATGGGGGGGCTGTGTTAGGTGTACTTCAGGGAGGTGGGGTTGAGGGGCTTGTGAGTGGGTATGAACTGGGATATGGTGTGAGGTACAGAAGAGTGACCATGTAAACCCTTGCCAGCCTTTAAGGGGATGTGATCTTCAAACCATGTGGGACTCCAACTAGCTACCTATGCATGTATGGACATTTGCAAAGGACAGAAGAGTTTCTGCGACCTGGCTGGTGGCCTCTCCGAACCGGAGAATGGGGCATCTGGAAAGGTGTCGCTTATCTGAATGGTACATTGTCTGAAAACTGATATCCATCTGGGAAATGACTTATGACTCAAAGAACCGGACCAGAAATCCCCCCATTGTTCTTGAATGTAGTGAATTATAAAATGAATCCAATGCATTTAGTCATATTAAAAACTCATATTCCTGTTTCCAAGGGTTGCTTTGAATTTTGACATTTCCACATTATCATGGAAAATACTGGGGTGGTAAAACACATAAGTAAATGCAAATCGCTTTCCTTTGCCTTTCTTACAGTCCCAGTTAGATTCTGCTGAAAGTGGGTCTTCTGTCATACTATAAACCCACACCGCCATCTATATCTGCCTGTCATCAGAACAAGTCAGGCTTCCAATAAAAGTAATAGCTCACAGTGAAAAGTGCTCGCAGTAATTGATTTTTTTAGAGATTAAATAATCTTTTGTCCTTTTGCCGCAGTGTTTGACAATAATAGTTAATTTGTCACTAAGAAGTGTGATTTCCTGTCTGCGAGGCTGCAATGTTATTGATAAACATATCATGCTACCTGGCAATTTTAATGAAGGAATGATTTGATTAATATGCAGGGGCCGTGGCCGTGATGTATGTTGAGGTATTAATTGAATGCGTGCAGACGTGTATCATTGGTGTATATCTAGTTACCCTTTTTTCTCTTGGGTTATGAATATGTAATTTTGTCAATCCTGCCTCTAGTGGTAAAGACAGGTAATTGCATGAGGAGTTCACCGCGCCTGAGGTCTAAACAGACAATAGCAGGAAAAGCGGGTGAGACTGCCAGGAAAGAACGTTTATATCACAAATACAAAATCCAGAGGCACAACAACCACCCCTTCTTCCAACATACTATCTGCTAAAGAATATTATTACATCTATTAAATATCATGGTTTATGTCTCAGCAAACGGCAGTTAGAGGGGGTCGTCCTGTCAAATTATTGTAATTTTTTTTACAGTTAAACTTAATACACAGTTTTATCTAAAGCAGCTGACAGTTCACAGCTGTTTATCCAGCTACACATTATAAGTAATACAGTAGGGCCCGTCCAGGGACTTGAACTGACAACCTACAGCTTTCGAGTTGTTGCCCTGGCTGACCTGCAGCAACCCATGTCAGAATGATAGCAGCTACTATAGTTATCCCACTGGTGCTGGAACAGAGACTGAGCCCAGGCCAGAAGATCAGGCTACGTAATACCCCCAGCTGGCCGACCCCAAAGGCTTCTAAGAAGCCATATTTACTCGCCATTTAAATAGATATAGACGATATGCAGGGTTTGGGTTAGAAAAGAGGTTTACAGTCATTTTGTTGTTATTAAAAAATGAAACTATGGTTATTTCCTGCAAGGACAGTATTTTAGAAATCAGAAAAACAGTAAATCTAATGAAACAGGAAGCCCAAGTGCCATAGCATGAACATACAATCTTTATGCAAACATTATACACGTATATATGTCTAACTGTAAATGTACAGCTCACTGTATATAAGCACATTCAGGGTGCCTGAGACTCGTACATGTAACTCATACTGTATCTTAGTAGCTGTGTGTTTGTGTTTTCTTTCTCCCTGAGCTGTGTGATAAATCGATGTAAACTTTTCTCCATGCCTCCGTAAGTCCTTTTCTTCCGCTCCTCCATTGTCCCTCGCCGTTTCCATTCGGCTTTGTCCAGTCGATCCCCAGAGAACGTTGTGGAACCGAGCTGTCTGAATGGACCATATGAAGAACTAACCTGTCCGGCTTTTGTCCGTAACGTGAGAGCCCTACCTTCTGTGGCATGTTTGTCTGATTGGATTTGTGTGCTCAGTCATGTTTGGTTTGGAAAAATCAGACCCGAGACACTCTGAAGAGATGTGCTTCCCTTTATCCAGCAGTGTGAATGATTCATTGGCCATAGCCAGCAAGCCCAAATTCATAAATCAGTGAGAATGCCACGACATGCAGTGCGCTGACCCCGAGCTGCGCACCTTTGCAGGGCACCTAACATTCCTCTGTTCTTCCTATGTAGCTTCAGGTCTGTGCCTCTATTTCTTGTCTCTGGCTGCTATTCAGACCAGGTCGTTTTACTCAGAAGCTGTGTTGGTAATGAGACTGTCTCGTCTAAAGAGAGGCATTTTTCTTCATTCTGTCACTGGAAGGATTCCTGATTACTGCGTCCCTCAGATTCCTTGTCTGAATGTCCCTCACCACCACCGCATACACACAAAATACCAGTTTAAATGTCACTGATTGTGTCCAATCCCAGGCTGTTCTGATTTGAAACCTCATTCTGCATTCTGTACCAAACAATTGGGGCCAAAGACGCTGGGGGCAAAGCCACACACGCACACACACACAGACACGCATGCACACACACGCACGCACGCACGCACACACACACACGCACAGACACACACACGTGCAGACCTGTACTCATATCTTTGTGGGGACTCTCCATTAATTTCTATGGGCATAACCCTAATCTCAACAATGACATCCTTAACCCCAACCCAGCCCTAACCTTAAGCATAAGTTACCAAACAAAATAAAAGTCTTTTGGCATTTTTAGTTTTTTGATTGCAATCACAGATTTTTATAAAATCGAGGTTCCCCTTGTGGCAACCGCAAAAATGGCTCCCACAACGTCAAAATAACAGGTTTTTATCACATTGTGGGGACCAAAATGTATTGTACTGTACATCTGACCCACACACACACAGACACAAACGGCCTGCTGACCCATCGCCCGCGCATACACATGTTGAGGCCATCGTCACGTAGACCTGTTCTGCACACTGCCACATACACGCACACGTAGGAAAGGGGTGACCTTAGAAACCAGATGAAAGCGAGAATAGATAGAACATGCGAGAGAGAGATAGCGAAAAAGAGACGCCCTGGGGGTGCTGGGGTACCCGGCTAGTTCGTCACCGCCATTCCTTACATCTTTGACATTTTCAATTATGTCTTTCACACATGGCTGAGCCCCCGCTTTCCCTCCCCTTCGCTTCTTCCCTTTTCTCCACCTCTATTCTATTTTCTTTTTAACTACATGGTCCCGCCGTCTGTTTGCTGTGCCATTTAATATGTAGGGGTCAGTTGGCCTAGGAGCGGAGGAAGTGAAGGATGGGAACAGTGGTGGAGGTCACGCAAGGAACAAAGGGGTGGCGTCCATCTTGTCAAGGGCACCCCCCCCCACCACCAATGGAGCATATATACGAGGGGGAGCCCCCCCCCCCCTCCACAGAGGCAAGCATGAAGCATGTGGCAAGATGCAGGGCAGCCACCCTTGTTAATGTGCCATTAATTAAATGGCTTGTTTTGGGCACCTCCTCATGCAGCTCACTGCTTCACCAACATGGATACCAACGTGTTTCTGTATTTCCTCCAAGAAAGGGAGCAAACATATGTGATTGCAGGCAGATGTTGAAGGCGGGCACACGGCACACGTCACGTGTGTGTGTGTGTGTGTGTGTTTATGTGTGTGTGTGTGTGTGTGTGTGTGTGTGTGTGTGTGTGTGTGTGTGCTACTGGGTGTGACTGCTCACGTCTCACTTGGAAATCCCTGAAAATACTCAGCCATCTGTGGGAAGTTTCAAACTGCAGTAAGACCTCATTGCCTAACACACAGCCATTCCCAAGGGCAGAGGTCGATAGGGAACAAACCAGCCTCAAAGTCCCCTCCCCCCTAAGCACACCCACACTTCCACGTTGCCAGGGACTTGTCCCTACCATCCATACCCAAATCTACGCCCTTGGTCCTTCCTGTTTGTTATTTCCTGATATTTACCCCAGTATCACCTTCACTGAGGGTCTCCTCTGGGTGCTGCAGCTTCCCATCCAATCGGGTCACAAGTGATGCCTTCCATTCACATTCTCTCTCCGCTCAGCGAATCAGCACCTGCTGAAGCGGGAGTGCCGTGTGCTGATTGGTGCATTGTTGTGGCTCCGGTTGCTGGCACCGAGAAACTCTCGGATGCTGTGTGGGTCAATATGACTGGCAATTGCGGACAGTCGAGAATCAAGGGCAGATGAAAGCCTTGCTTGGATTCGCTCGTCGCCAACCTTTTGTGCTAATTTCTCTAAACCCTTATAATGCATCTGGTATACAAGCAGAGACAGATGGACATAGTTAGTTATTATAATGAGGGGGGTCTCTCCCCATTACAGGAAACCCTCAGAATGATTTAGAGGTCAGGTGGGAAAACAGAGTGTGTTCTGTTGTTTTACATCCACTCAACTAAATCATCACACTGTCTATTTACCACAACATCATTACCATTTGAAATGAACGTGTACTTCTGTTCAATAATCAGACCAGTGTGGGTTCGTTGTTTCTGCAGGTAAGTCCTTAGAATGTAAATTAACTCCCCAAAATACGAGAGTGTTTAATGTTGCCTTTAATAATCATCACAATTTACTGGGAAACACAAGCTGGGAACAAGCTGGGAAAATCCTGTTCAGAGAGGTGGATGGTTACATTTGTATGTGTATAGAGGGAGGGATCACAGTACTTGTGTACTTTAAACTACTTTCCCCGTGCCTTGTGCCTATAACTTCTGGGATAGGCTCCGGACCCCCCACCACCCTGAGCAGGACAAGCAGTTACGGAAAACGTATGGATGGATGGAAGGTACTTTCCAGTATAGTGCTTACTTTATTTAAGAAAGGCCAATTGTGCAATTGTTGACTTCTTATAGAGAAGCGATAGAAAAACACAGATGTGTTCATCATTGACCAGTTGTAATGAGACACCCTGACAGCTGCTTATTGCCGCCGGGGAGAAACCTCTAAACTGCAACTTCGGTGCCACTCATGGGAACTGAAAACTGCAGCTTTTATTTACCCAGTTCTTTCCTCCAAGCCTTTCCGCTGCATTGTGCATAATTATCAATCTGAGATGTGTAAAATGGCCTATTAAATGACTGTGAAAGAGTACATGTTTCAGATGCTGCGGATGAGTCCTTAAAGGTGCTCTTCGGAAGTGTCTTCTGGCTGGATGAGCACTGCCTTTCTCATTACGTAAACAGTAAAGCCAACGAATAAGACCGGGATCTCTGAGGTCTGTCATCAAGGGGGATCGCCAGAATCGCAGAATAAGCTGTTATTGTAGTTTTTTTCTTTTCTTTTACAACAGGAAGGCAAATATTTCCCATCTTTTAGTTCTGGCATGAGAACCATGCATATGGTAAAAAGTAGCTTATAAGATCCTGATTCCAAGGACACCAAATTGCCTGTAGGTGTGCATGTGTGTGAGTGTGTCCTGCGACGGGTTGGCGCCCCATCCTGGGTTCTTCCTTGCCTTGCGCCCGTAGCCTCCGGGATAGGCTTCGCACCCCCCGCGACCCTGAACAAGGAGTGTCAGAAAATGGCCGGATAGTTAGATGGATAGACGGACGGACGGATGGATGGATTCCAAGGAGAAAGACAGCTGGGGTCGTGCATTTAAAAGATGTGCGGGAAGAAAAAAAGCTAATTATTGAGTGGGGATTGTGAGATCCGTGTTGCAGGAATTGTTTGCGTTCAACTCGGCTGCGGTTGGCGAGAAGTTTTAATATCCCTAAATCACCAGCACTATATTGAAAGTGTCACCTAATTGGAAATGATTTAGAGCGCTCTGTTGCCTGGCAATCACATATAAATTCACTCCTGACAGCCCTTACAAAGTCGCTCCATTTCTGCTCTGAGAGTCATTTGCATGGGAGCCTTGGAGATTATAAACCAGGCAAATGATACGGCGTGTTGCACAAGGTGATTTCACCCCCACCTCTCTGCACCGCGGTGCCCTTCCCCCAAGAGGAAAGATGGCATTGTCGCAGTCGACATCCTAAGAGCCGTTTCTCAGGAATTTTCATTTTGTGAATTTGGGTTTTTTTGTCCCTTGGTGCGGGCTGTGGGGCGGAGCCATGCGGCGTAATTTGGTGGGATCCTTTCGGGATGCCGTGTGCGGGGGCGGTGCGGCCCACACACTCACCTTTGAGTCTCTTGTCACATGGTACTAACACACACGCTGGTGCTACACACTTCTAAATGCCTTATCGCATAACGCGAGTCGCTTTTGTGGAGAAGCATCCGCTTCTTCTGATCTCTAACTATATCCATTTGCCGAGTCTTTCTTCCCAGTCAGCCGGGGCCAATCGATGCTGACCGCTCAATGCTGTGAGACGTTCCTCTTTGTGGAGATTTGTTACGCATGCTGCAAATTGCCTGTTGTAGCGTGCACATAAAAATTAATGTCGTATAAAAAAAGGAGCCCGGCAGCTGATGTTTTGCAATTAGCAAGGAGCGGGGCGAGGCTCGGTTACACATCTGTGAGTGAGGCAGGATGTGCGTGATGTTCTTCCAGTGTGGGATGGATGTCCTGTCAGAATGCTAAATCACACCGGGCTTTGGAGATGGGGCCTTGGAATCAGGCCATCTTATAAGGCCGCTCCTCAAACTATTCAGCCTGTACCCGTCTCAGGAGCCCCTTCAATCCTACCTGCTCTGAGGAGAGCACGGTGCGGAATCAGCTGTTGCTCCAGGCCCCTGGTGCTTTCCTCCGCAGCGCTTTGCCTTGGCACGTATTCATCACGGCGGCCATGCCTGGTAAACAGGAGGACACGTACAGCAAAGATGTCGGATTGAAACGTATTAAATTAAAAAGAAAATCAGCTCAGATTCAGATGGCTAGGGCAGCCTGAATTAATAAGGTAACTGCTAATTTAAGTATTAATTAGTTTATTTCACAGTGATGTACCTTTTGGCCCTCTGGTGGTGAAGATCCTCCCATGCACTCAGGCTTACAGTGGAGAGGAACACATGGGACCTCCATTATATAAAAAAAAAACATCACCACTAGGCCTATTAGAGGGAGACAGGAGAGCTTTGGTGCAGTTCTGTCCTGCCTGGGACACCTTCACATTCTAAGATTTTTTTTTTCTTTTACAATTCCAATTAGCAGATGTAGATCGTTAGCTCGGTGAAGTCACCCATGAAAGGAATATCTGAAATGGCAAAAAAGTCAAGAGAAACAGGAGCTGGTAGCTCCGGTGACCCCACAAATGAGTCGCAGAGAGAAGCGCAACGTGAACAAAGATCAGAAGATCAGACCCGCACCAGGAACACGGAATCAGGCTGTCATTACTGTCAGTTTTAATGATTTTAATGATTGTCTGCTTTTGTGATCCTGTACCTTCATGCCTGTTTATTTGTGCTGCATGCAAATAATGCCACTGTAGTGGAATCTTCCAGAGCCCTTAACTTGACTGTATGGTTTGACTGGGACCCCACCTAGCCTGTTTTGAGAACCGCAGCCTGTCGGTCTCCAGACTAGGTTGGATATCAGCAAAGAAAGCCTTGAGTCACTCAGTCAGAATCGTCCATCTATCCCTCTTCCATAACTGCTTATACAATGCAGATTCTTGGTCAGCCGGGAGCCTATCCCAAGATGCACCAGGCAGGTGACGTCCTGTACTGGATGCCAGTCTGTCGCAGAGCACATACTCACACACATATACAGACATGCTTGTTCTATCACATCAAACACTAATACAATTCAGTCTAATCAGAATCATTGTACTGAAGGGTCTACTGTATAATGTGGTAAAATATTACAGCATAAACTTAGCACATGTCCATTGAGGAAAGGCATGTGCTGTCGAGAGATTAATGACGGCAATAAAAGAATAAATATATTTTCATAGGTCATCACTGCTGTATTATAGGTCATGCTCACTTTCATTAATCCTGTGTCTTGCAGGTTACTCAGTCCATGAAGCTCAGCTCGCCCAGGTGGGTGGGGGGCCGGCACAGGGCTTTGGGGAGCACAGAGGGAGGTCCCCCAATGCTATTTTTAGTTGTGGGTAATTATTGTTATATTTTCAAGTCCTTCTCCCTAACATGTGGTAGGCATTCATCCCACAGTCAGATTTCCAATATATATCACAATTTAACAAAATGAATTTGACACAACAATGAAATTGCAGAGTGAACTTTTTTTAACTTTAATAACTCATCTAAAATGTTCAAGGGCATGTTTCTGTAAACCAAAGAAAATCAGAAAGAATCCCACGTGCCTTTTTCTTAAATATAATGTGGGCGCGTGTTACCGCATGACATTGTACGCGGTGCAGGTCCCCCCGCCATGACCTCCTCCCTGACGGACGGTGCTTGAGATTTCCTGTACCGCGTCCGTTCGTCACAGGGACGGGATAACATCGCCAGTGTAACTGGAGAAACAAGTGGATTAGGACTTATCAGGGACAGGCAATACCCCATGATGGATGACACCCGTCATTGTGGCTGGGAAGCATTTTTCATTGCGGAGTGAAATAAAATATAGGCGGGGGTTGTCACCGAGACCGCCAGTGCGGGGAGGAGTGTGTTTGAGGTTGCCGTAATAAGAGTTTCCTCTTCTCCTAATGGAATTGTACCGTTCCTGTCCAGACCGTCTCCCCCCAGGACACAAAAATGGGATGATGGAGATGTGTACCGCGCCACCGGTGACTCGTCAGGCTACAGCGCCGCCGCGTGCAGGAGAATCCCGATATTTAGTTAGCCGCGTTCCAGGCGACGGCACGGATTCGCCGGCAGCGCGCATGCGCTCGGTTCGCTTTCGGTGATGACAGCCCGTCTCCGGCTGCCGGCGGCGCCACGGATCTCGTATTAAGACGCCGTGCTTCAAAGCGGAGCAGTGTCCCACCAGGCGAATGTAGAGATGCCCCCCGTTCTGTGCACGGTCGCTTATTAAGTATCTAGTTCTTGATTAATTAGACCCCCCTCCCCCGGACTATACGGGCGCTGCCTCGCCGTAGATCTGAGCGCAGGGCCCCTAATTACTGGGAGCTCGTTTAAATACTAACACTAATACTGCCCTTGCCAGCTACGTGCAAAACACCAGGCAGTCAGATTCATTAGAAAGAGCAGTATGTTACATAAAATGCAAATCTATATTTGCACTGTCGCTTTTGTGCAACAATGCTCGAGTCTCCCATTGAAAGGAACGACCCTCTTACCATAATCATGTGTAATCACACAAGATGCTCTCCTCAGCCCTTCTCGAGTTGGCCTCTTACAGCAACTTAAATCGTCTCCATCCAGCTGCGTATGTGAAAGGTAAACACAGCCCTCCCACCCAATCCCACACAACAGACAGCAAAACGGTTTTGTGCTGCAGTTTGGCCCGTTTGTGTCATTTTATTGCGCGGTTTACTGCTGTGTTGTTGCTGTTTTGCTGAATCTTCCACAGATTGCGAGAATGCGGTAAGCATGCCCATGGATGACTGACTCATCTTCCAGAACACTATTACTAATATTAATCAGAAAATCTAAATTTATTTTACAGTGAAGAGACAGGAAATCCTCTATATACCATGCATGTATCCACGCTTTTTTGTTTTTAAACCTCAGGAGGCAAGTGAACAAATGAAAATATCAAAAGCAGTAACTGCTCTATCAGTGAATTTCTTTGTGTTGCGTTTTTATGACTCAGGTCGCTCTTATTCTGATGTTATGTTTGGTAACTTCCCTTCGTCATGCTTATAAGACAGTCCATCCTGTCCGCAGAGCCTTCACCCTCTTCTGTGGATGTGCATAGGGACCTGAATGACCAATATGCCAGACACCGAGAGTTCAATCTTCATCATCTTTCAGCACAAGCTCAAAGGCATGGGAATGTATCCCTCAAATGTATCAATACAACACCAATCTGAATGTTTCTGGGAGATGATGCCATGGAACTTACTTTATTCTGGCGTAAAAGACCACGATGGTGATGAAGATGGTGACAATAACGGTATTAATGGTGGTAATGTTGATAGTGATGACAGTTGGTCACGGTGATGGTTTTCGTTGCTGATGATGGTGAGATACACAAGGACCCCCCCCCAGCACACTCTTCACTACGTGGCATCTCCGCGCCCATGCAGGCTGTGCGGTCCCTGCGTGTGGAGCCTCCGTTCTTGCACTCGACCGGGCAGATGCTGTTACTGTACAAAGCCAGTGCATTAATAATAATAACAATGAAAATGTAATCTGATCTGTAAAAACAATATATACTTAATGTTGGCCCGGGATTCGCGGCTAAAAGCCCACCTCATCAAACTGCAAATTAGTGCCCGTTGTAACTTTATTACGGCCCGGCTCGGCACGGCATCCCATAAATAATTTATGCGGCTGTCTGCGGGAGCAGCTGATTTAATTCTGCGCCGCGGCGTGCGCCATGCGGCGTGCGATATGAAACGCGGAGCCTCCTGGAGCCGTCCCCGGGCACACGGCACCGCGGCGGACGCGGTCCTCCGCCACAGAGCATCTCTCATAGAAAACGTGGCGCCATGGCAACAAAGCTGCCTGCCACATCAGTCATCCGCGGTGTTTGTGCCTGTTGGAGCGGCGGAGGGGGGGAGGAGGGGGCGCGCGTGTGAGGCTGTGTGCGTGTGTCTGCGATGACATACAGAGGGGCAGGGTGGTGGGGCTGTCTGGTCCCGCTGTTACAGAGCCAGCAGGTCGCAGAGTGCAGTTCCTGTTCCCAACACCCCCACCCATCATAAATCCTAGTGAGCGAATCCTGTCTTTAGGAATTGGTGAATCCGTTTTCATTCTGCAGTTTGCTGGTTTGTCTTCCCTCGTATCACCATAGCTGCCCCCCTTCCTTGTCTGTGTCTCAACGCCTGTCCTCTGTGCACCATAAAGCATCCAGTTTGTCGGGGCATGGGGGCGGGCTGTGGGGTATAGGGCGTGCGCTGACCGACCCGGTGGTAATTGAGAGGGGGAGTAAAGAAAGGCAAGCAGTGTGGGGGCTGTGTGTATTTTAAATGGCTTTTCCCTCCAGCTTCGGTCCACTAGTCTGGCATCAAGACCTTGGGGTTAGGGGCAGGCACAGGGGCAAGATGAGTGATGTAACGTCACAGTAATTTCAGTGGCAGTATTGTGGTCTGAGAGTGACACTCAGGAGAGTAATGCAGTGGTTGGGGGGGGGGGGGGGGGGGGGGGGGGGGGGGGGGGGGGGGGGGGGGGGGGGGGGGGGGGGGGGGGGGGGG
>JAODLD010000101.1:9271035-9283929 GCA_026781065.1 Mormyrops boulengeri
GGCAGGGTTATGAAGTGTGACTGTAGTGATGAGGGGGTGGGGTTATGGGGTGTGGTTGGAGCTGTGAGGGGGCGGGGTTATGAAATATGACTGTAGCGGTGAGGGGGTGGGGACTGGACCAGTTCTCCCCAGTCAGTCTGGTGTGATGCATCATTGGACCCCTTCACGCTTGCAGGTGACACAGCAACTGACTGACAAGCTAATATGACAGGTTTTTAATTAGGCAGATGCGTATTTAATTTCCACTTTAACTGAATGTTCATTTTTCACAAGTCTGGGTTGCATTATATATGTAGTGGGACCAAGAGAAAGACTGGATGAACGAGGTCTTTTCTCTAGTCAGGAACCCCCTTATTGCCCCCGCAATTTCTTCAGCCAAATCAGGCCTGTTATGACCATTACGTAATCAGGCTACAACCCAGAGGTAGTAATACATGAGTATAATCTATTCCCAAGCAGAGTGCACCATGACCGCAGAGTGACTACTGCTAAAAACATTCTGACAGCACTAAAGGTTCAGACCTATGTGTTTAGTTGAGTTTTATACTAGCCAGACTAGGCAAATATACTACTATAACGGAGAATAACAATGGTATATGGTCGTAATTTCCACTAAATTCAATGTGACTGATGCTTGAAGTGAGCAGCAGTGGTTTGCCGGTAATATCATTTGCGAGTGAAAGCTGCTCGAAAGAGTTGATCACTGATCCGCGCTTTCGCCGAAACGCTATTTCACGCATCGATACACAGTGACTGTCTGTGTCTGCCGGGAATTATGGGATTGTGAAGCTAGTGCCCTACAGCAGGCCCGGTTCCTGCTTTGAAATGGTGGGTGGGTCATGGGATTATATAAAGGGGGGGTGCATTTCTGTTTCCAAAGGAATGTGGTTGCTGCTGCTCTCTTTCTCAGATCACATGGAAATCAATAATAATAATAATTCATACTTTTTTATTAATCCTTTTATTAACTTTTATGCTTCCCTCAACTTGCTCTTTGCAGAGTAAGTTGGCCACGAAGGGCAGCCACCTGCAGCGGTGCCCAGGGAGCTGGGGGTTAAGGGCCTTGCTGGGGGTTAAGGACCTTGCTTAAGGACCCGCAGACGTGCTGAGGCTGGGTTTGAACCGGCAACCTTGTGATTACAAGCACACAGGCTTAGCCCACTGAGCCACACGCTGCCCCCAGCTTTTTATAGCAACTCAAACACGGGAAGATCACTCTGCGTCCACGCGAAGAGCGTAAGTGCTCTGCTCCTTTTAACAATAGTGGCCAAGGGGTATTAAAACTCACAAAATCTGCTGAAATTTCGAGAGCTTGCCCCCCACTGCTGGTCATGCTGATGAGTGGGTGGGCCGGGACCACCAAACCCCCCCCCCCCCACTTGCGCTGTGCCTGCCCTACAGTAACAAGTGACTAGCTAAAATCAGGCAGGAGATCTTTCTTTGTCCTTACTACATTGCGAAAAATGGTTTGTCTGCTCGCCCCAGGATTTAGCGCATGACATAGATAAACTGAGATACTCCGAAAGGCCGAGTCTGTCCGCTTTTCCTCTGAAGGGGAAACATCCTGATAAATAGACAGGAGGAAAATTACATTCTGCATATTAAGTGCTACGGCTGACATGTTTCCTGCTTTTCAGGCCTGCCATTATTTTAGAAGATTCACCACCGTATCGTGCACTTAGTCTCCTCAGAGGCTTTAAATGACCCCCCCTCCCCCCACAGACCAGTGGTTGCATCACTGAGCTTGGTTATACTGTCCCGCATGGAGGAACCAGAGGCTGGCGTCGTTAGGAGATGACCACTGTTCCCAGAAAGACCTGGGGGGGGGGGGTTTGTAGAAAGGGAGCACAGGATGCCCTGATGCTGTGTTTGTCTCAGATGTGCCATTTCCTGAAATTAATGAAGAGCTGTGACACCCTGACTCCCAGAAAGCTGTGGGGTGCCTATTTAACACCCAGCGTTTGGAGTCTCTTGGAAACACATCCACATGTTTTTTTTTTTCTCTCTTTTCAAAAGCAGTGCATGATCAAGATCACAGAATCCAGCTTCACCCTTGAGATGGGATAGCGAGCAAACCATAGGGACTGGGCAGCCAATGGAGGATCTGCAAGGGCAAGGGCCTTTTCACAGAGAATGGGGGTCAGGTAGGGACAGGACTGGCACAACACAACCATTAAGCCTGACAGACAAAGGCACTATCTGGCAAAATGAGAGAGGAAAAAAAGGAAATTAAAATGGTGATCTTGGTGACCTCAGCGAGGTGTGGAGGCTAGCCGGGGTCACAAGGAAGGGATAAAAGATCATACCAGTTTATAAGATATATCAGGACAGAGGCAGGAGAGTTTATATATCACTGGTAACCGTGGTGACTTGACACACTCCCCCCCCAAAGGAAAAGGTACCACCCCCAGCCACCACACAACCTGCAAACCCACACCCTTCCAAAAAGAAAAGACTCACCCTTTTAATTCCCGCCGATTTAACTTCACCTGCTGTTGATGGAGCAGCCTTCTGCTCCAAGTGCGTTTGCATCATGAAAGCCGACAGGAAGCCTAAGAAGGAGTGAGATGTCAGGGTGGCCCGGTCCTCTTCGGGGGCACACCGTGAGCCGAGGCCCAAATGCCATGTTTACATTCGATTGGCGTTACTATGGCAGCCCCTGGAAATCGGTTTCAACCAAACACTCATTTCAGTGCTGTTACTGTTGCCACTGATCATGCTTTTTTCCATATAATGAGTGTCATTATGATTTAAAAAAATTAAATGTACCGATTTAGTGGGAAAAGTAACGGAGACGTACACAAAAGGTAAAAAGGCCCAGATTCTACAAATATATGATTGGTAACGGTGTTTGCTGTTGTATCCTTAAGAAGGGTGCCTGCTGTTGTACTCTCCCCAGTTTTTATAACAAACTAATTACCTTTATGCATAATGCATATAACTGGACAACTTTGAACATTAGCGACGCTCGGCAACCACATTAGCATGAGCAGATTTTTCGGTCAAGATTTTTCGTATCGCTGCACTGGAATTCCTATTTGTTTTTCGCTCCAGTGAAGTTATTACTCTGCTTACTCCACAGCTGTATGCAGTGCATCTCTACAACCGTTGTATTCAGTGAGGTCCTTCATGGAAATAGTGGTACTGTATCCTGATGGGAGACCCAGAAGCCTGTGCACCAGTATTGGGCCACCCCCACCCCCCCTTGGGCCTGTAAGAAAAATTACAGGCATCCCAAACGGCAGCATTCACACAAAATGCCTGACCACCAGAAACCGTGTTTGTTTCGTCTGCATTTTATCACTCTGCATCACATGCAGTCATTTGTTTTTTTTTTGTGGCTTTGAGATCAATGGCAGACGAGTATCTGCAGGGCATTTATGAGCTCGCAGTCTTTAAAGCGTCTTCAAGCATGGTTGTGCCCAGAGGCTCGCTCTGTCTGTCGAACCCGCCCCAAGACAGCCGTCTGGAGCGCGCGCTGTTCCCGGCGGGGGATTAAATGCTTTTGCGCATCACACAGAGATAAACAGATGGAGGAACACAAATCCAAACCTCTAACCCAATCAGTAGCCCAGGAAGAAGCGTCACGCAGACTGGCGACCACGACTGAAGAGACTAACCCCTCCAGACCGGGAACATCGTTTACATAGACAGATACATAATGAGCCCTGGTCGGCATCCACTCCTGACATGAAAGCAGAGGTTGCAGAAGTGTGTTTGGGTAGCAGGCGCCCTAGGGAGACAGCGATGTGTGCTAGCCTGTCCCTGAGGGGCTCTTTGAGCCCGGCTCTCTCCCCATTCGCTGTTTGCTTTTGCTGCTCTGTCCGCGTATGTTTGCAAGTGTTTCCTCCGAGATTGAGCTCCTTAGCTAAACGTTTTTCACCACCTTACTGACATAAGGGCTTGGGGATTGGGGGAGTGTGAAATGAAGCCTGTTTAGTTTTGTATCATTACTGCCCTCTCCCCTCTATCCTCCTGAGTGCAATAGCATTAACTCTCCCCCCCACCCCAACTGGCCAGCGAAACAGTAGGAGGGGAGGCACTATTTTTATTGTCTCCATTGATCGGTGGTCTGCACACAGAAGGGGATCAATATCTGGAATAAAACAGAGTATCTCTCTTTCTCGCTGCCTCTGCCCCCTCACCAGTTTTAGCCGAACCTTATCTCCCAGCCATGTCCTACAGCTTCTATCAGATTTCCAGACAAGGGGAGGTGCGAGGTTCAGGGATGAGCCAGGATGAAGGGACCTGTGAGCCCTTATAAGCACACTTCAAAGGGATTAGTTTTATAAAGATGGCAGGTTTACTGTAAGTAATGTAGACTGAAGGCTAACACCACCCCAGCCCCCACCCTCACTCCAACCCCCTCCAACCTGTCTGCCTCGCTCCCTCTGTGCCGCACTATATCTACATATCTGTTGTAATTGACATTTTCCATTTGGCAGGCTCTATATCTCTTGCCTGCTGTCGCCAAGGAAACGACCGCCTCGCGCCGGTGAGCCATCACTGCCCCGTGGGCTGCCTGTCTGCTCGCTCCCCCCTCCAAACCTGACGGGGGGTGGGGGGTGGCCACCCTTCCCGAAGAACATTTAATAAACCATTAACCATAATATTAGCAATATTAAATAACAACAAATTCAATTTCAGTCATTAATTAGGAATTTATGATCCCGGGAGGCAATCGCGGAGAGGAAAGATGACTCGGATGATAAGCAGATAGCTGTGTTGTAAATTTTCTTTAATTGATTCATTTAAGGCGTAATTGTAATGTGTTAACAGTTTAACTAAAAGATGGCTGAATAAGTAAAACTGTCAGCAACTAGGGTTGACAGGACCCTCAAACGAATAAAAAAACCTTGAAGTCCCATTTTTTTATTTTTTAGTTTTTCCGGTTATGTGCAGCTACCTGTTTCTACACCTACTTTTTTATAAACCGCTTCCGTTTTATTCTCTGGGAAAAATCGGTGGAATCTCTGAGCTCAGTTTGATTCCACTAATTCCAATAAAAAGCAATTAAATCCAGCGGAGTAGCTCTGCTTCTTAAGCAAACAGAGCCAGGTCCCCAATCTATATTTAATGCAGATACTGATGATGATTAATGCCTTCAGCCAAAGACAGAATGGGAATAGTCCCCCTTTAGTCACTGCAAGTTAGAAGCAGCTCCCCTTTAGTCGTGCAGATACTGTTAATGAGGCCAATCAGTGGAATCCATCATGTTTCACGCCGTCTAAGTAGTTTTCAAACTAATTTCTCAATTACCACGGAATTAACTCTCGACTCGGATGTCATTTTTTCACAAAGAAGCAAATGAGATTGGAGTCTGACTCAAAGAGATGGCCAGCGACTCTGTCCTTCCCTCTTTTATTAATATGCTGCTACATATGGCTGGCATATGGCACAGCTGCTACCGACCCCGCGATCGCTCGTTACCGTGACGCAGGTAGCACGGAAAGTCTGCTCTTTTTTTTTTTCTCTTCTTCATCCCCCACCTCACACTGCGTTCTGCAAAAATAACTTCCTCACTAGGTTTGGCCGGAATTGGTCTCCTAACGATTTAAATGACATGCTGTCTGTCTTCATAGACACAGAAAGGTACAGAGACAGTCATATGCGGAATGCTTTTAGTGTTTGTCTACATGGAGTTTTCAGGGAATTTAACTACACTACTTACGTTCCAAACACACATTATGACTGATAGTTGGCTTTGAAGGCTCTGGGCCTGACCTGACTGGGGACAGGCTTGTCACAGCACTATTTCTCAGGTGCCATTCTGCTCCACGTACTGACCTTAGAGTGAAGGTCCTTTCTCATTGTGTCAGTTCCAATGCGGGATTTTAATCTTGTGCTCACCGACTCAGGGCCTTGGATTGTGTGGCAGGTGCTTGCTATGGTCCTGTTCGGGGATTCCTCTCCACCAGAATGACACATGACTAATTATAACCATGTCCTTGTACTTCTGTGAGAGTGTTATAATTTGTGTAAGAATGATGTATCCTGATCTGAAAACCCCAGGCTTGGATCCAAGGCTCCCGTTGTGTGTTGTAGGTGATGAGGGCTGGGTCTCCTTGGCTCAGAGTGTGCCACGCTGGATGGTGCCATCTGGAGACACCTGTCACCCGTCATATGTCACCCCCATCTGTTCGGCTTGGGTGTGACTAAGTGTGGTTTGCCTGTCAGCTTTTGGACTGGGGGAGATAGACTTAGGGCCTGTGTCAGCAAGGTCCTCAAGGGAACCATCGAGCAGAAGATCACTTTGTGGAAGCCTTTGTGGTTCAAGTCTCCACCAGGGTTCCATGTGTGTGGAGTTTGCATGTGTCGTTGTGGGGTTTCCTCCAGGTATTCCAGTTTCCCCCCATAGTCCAAAAACACGCTGAGGCTGATTGGAGTTGTCAAATTGCCTCTAGGTGTGCATGTGTGAGTGAATGATGTGTGAATGGTGTGTGAATTGCCCCTTTGATGGGTTGGCACCCCATCCTGGGTTGTTCTCTGCAATGCGTCCGTACGCTCCAACCCTCCATTACCCAGAATAGGACAAGTGCTTTCAGAAAATGTATGGATGTTCAAATACAGAACTTGGTCATTGTGGCTCAGTGACACCACATTGCTTTAACTGGATATTATTATGACCACATATCCCCATTTATGATAGCAACATGCGTACTGCTGTGTAGATATACATTTTTCCTGTTGATTTAGATTAGATACATGGGTCTTCATGTGTATGTATGTTTAGCCAGCAGAGGTGCCTGAGGAGAATTCTGGACATCGGGAAGGAAGAAGCACATTAGCCCCAGTGTACTTGAGGATGCGAACCTGCCTACCTTCACCGCCACCGTCACACAACTTCGGTTCATAACGGCTAGTCATGTTCTGCGAAAGTCTGACTTCCACCTGCCGAAATAGGTCCCGTCGTCCCAGCTTCGACAGGACACCATGTCCTGGGAGGTCAATAGAACAGATATAAGAATAAAATCGAGGCCCACCTGTTTACCTTAAAACCTGGGAGCAGAGAGCTGGAGCAAGCTCATGTGTAAGGTGTGGTGGGCTGAAAGTGCTCAGGAAATCAGTCCTCAAGCCACACATCACATCCATGCCCCCACTGCCACCAGGATTAGATTCAATGCACACCTGAGGACCCACAAGCAACCTCTGATAATGACTGATTTATTTAGATAAACTCTATCAATCCCTGAAGGAAATTCTTGAAAACCAATTGACCCAGATGGGACTTGAACCCACAATCCCCAGCTCCGGAGGCTGATGCTTTATCCATTAGGCCACTGGGTCATGGAACATGTGGGTCTTTATTACACATGAATATATTGTGCCAGTGTTTCTAGTACTTTTGCACTGTTTTGCACTCTTGGATTAGATGCCAAACTCCATCTTCTTGTCTGAGTACTTATGCAATGACAATAAAGTTGGCTAATCTAATCTAATCTAAATGCCGGACAGAGGCTGAATAGCATCACACTGTGCTAGAGGAGTTAGAATAAAGATCTTCCTGGGCTGGGATTCGGCGTTTCGGCACCTGCGGCAACAGTATAATCCTGGGTCTTAACTCAGCCAACATGCGGCGGGGGCCTGAAGGACTTCCCGTGCTTCTCAACAAAAAGGCCACTGTGTTCGGCACTCCTGACGTGTCATCACAAATGGGGCGGGGGGGTGAGTGCTATTTGTGGATGTGTGGCTGGTGTGCCGGCCCCCACGCAGCGAGATGGATGGAGCGAATTTCGTGCAGGCCGTGTGGGGAAACTGACAGAAGAGAAGAGCTGCAGCTGGATACTTTGGCTTTGCGGAGAAGGAGCCGGTTTGCCCATGTCAGGGCTGCGGACGGAGGCTGGGCAGGCGGAGGGGGGACCCTACGAATGCCGCCGAATCCGTACCATGGTTCATGTGACGTTTCCCGACAATCGAGAAACAAAATGGGCCATCTGAGCTGCTTCCTCACCGGGCGGTTCCTCCAGTGTGGTGAGACAAGCAGACAGGTTTGTTGTCATTAGTAGCTTGCCCGTTTGGTGTGGCATCTAAACTTGACAAGCTTTAAAAATGATACCTCATGGCTGTTTCAGAACAAAACAGAACACCAGCCAGGAGCTGCGGGTTCCCTCCATCCCTGCTCCTCAGAACACCAGCCAGGAGCTGCGGGTTCCCTCCATCCCTGCTCCTCAGAACACCAGCCAGGAGCTAAGGGTTCCCTCCTTCCCTGCTCCTCAGAACACCAACCCGGAGGTGTGAGTTCCGACCTTCCCTGCTTCTCCACTTTGCAGTTCACCTCCATTCAGAAAACCTGCCCCCCCCACACTTCTGCGCCCCTCCCCCCCACTTCTGCACCCCTTCCCTACACCACCCCTTAACATTCTAATTAGTTACAGACTGCATTAAAGGCCATGTGTTCGTTAATTTATGGATTGCAGGCATCTAATTAGTGCATTTTAATGGGGGAGATCCCTGTTCTGTCACACCCCCACACACACACATGCTTGTTATGAAGAGCATCAGATGATTGTCAGGTAAATATCACTTAAATGGGTGCAAGAAATGAAAGGCAGATGATCCTTAATCAGGTGAGAGAGCAGCGTGTTTAAAGCTGTAATCACTGTGATCATTTGTTACTTCATTGTTCCTTTTCGATGGCTGCTTCTTGTAGTGCATTGTAGTGTTTTATTGCACTAAAGTGCACCTGTCAGCTGGGGGGGGGGGGGCAGAATGTTGGGGGAAGTCGGCATGTGGGACAGAGGTTCTGACCAATAGCCAGATATTTTATTGGTGAGATAAACATAAAATGAGCTAATGGTGCCTATAAATGTCCAGCAGAAAGGTGCCAGAAAATACTACCTAAATGAAATCCCCATTAAAGCAAATACAAACTATGGTCTGTAGCCAAAATCGGACCCCCTCACCTCACCCTACACCCCCCCTATGTAAACCCAGTGAAGCTTATCTGTCCAGCTGGAGTCACCTAGGCATCTATAGGCATAACTGCTAGTGGTTTGATGTATGAGACCATGCTCAGTGGCTTATATCACTAGACAGTTGGTCTGAAGTGCACACACATTAGCCAGCATCCTGTCCATCTCTTTTTGTTTGCGTAAGTACACTGGAATGCTGCTTTTCACATTTCTGCTCTTGCTGTTCTTTGAGACACTCATTCACAGTTGAAAGTGAAGCTTAGTGTGTAAAGGACCATTTACCTAGCGCCCCTCGAGCTTTTGTGAGGTTAAGGGTCTTCCTCAAGGGCCCAATGGAGCTGTGAGAATTCTGGTAAGGCTGGGCCTCAAACCAGTAACCTCCTGATGACAAGCACCGAGGTGTAACCCACAGAGCCGCCCATCGCACTCATGCGCCAGCTGGGTGCGTGAGGGATTGTCGCGCCCCCCCCCCCCGAGAGGACAGCAGCTGGGGACAGGCCAAACCCGGGCGGTGCTGTGTTTCTCCAAAAAGTCTCTACAGGCCACATTGACGGGGGGCTGCTGATGCCCCTGAACTCCCTACCCCCACCCTACCCGGTCTCTGGGAGAGAAAGATGGAGGGAGGCATCGCTGCTTCCACAAACAATTAAATATCAATCCGGGTTATTGGGAGTGCATAAATTGCATTGTCATCTCATTTCATTTTATGGCTCCTCTTCCCTTTACTTCCTTCCATCTCTCCATCGAACCAGCTTCCCCTCTATCCCCCGCCTCCTTTGTCACCTTGTTGCTAGACAACCAATGCTGCTCCATAGACCATGGGACTTCATCTTTTCCCTTCACTTCTTCCTGGGGGGGGTTGTTACTTGGGCCGCATCTGCCTACAGGAAGTGGCCTTAGTGGTTTGGGGGACTCCAGCTGCTCCTTAAATAGCATCGAGTTCGGTTCAGCATCACCCTGGTTGGAGGTAAATGAAGATGTTGTTGTTTTGGTTCCCGTTGTGGTTAGTGCTCATTACCAGCCAGGTTAGGCTGGACTGCGGGATTCGCCGCTTCCAGAATGAGTGACTCTACTTAGAAAGGCACCAGGAACCAGCTTGAAAACACTGATAATTATTTACTCTCCTTTCACGCCGTTGAAACATCTGGTTTTAGACTACTTTAGGTAGCACTGCTCTTCAGTGTATCGTACACTTTCCGATGCTATTGATGTCACAAAAAACTTAATCCTTTGGTGAATCTTGCCCTCACTTTCAAGAGCTTAGAACTGAATCTTTGCTAACATTTTCCGGAATTATACAAGGTTCTTTTGAAAGGGAAGTCAATCAGCTTAATCATGAGCTAATCATAGTCATCATCAACAGGAATTGCACATCTTTCAGCCCTGGGGAGTAGGCTTTGCATATGGCTAGTATACGACCCCTGGGGGTACAGCTAGCCCCCACTGGCTGCTTGTGTATGACGTTAGACTCTCTCTCAGTCAGCGACACTGAGCTAAAGTGCAGGAGGTCATCATCAAGGGCTCGTTATCAAGACCTGTCTCCACACCAAAGTGCCGGTGAGAGGCATCTCCGCCATCCTAACTCCCTACACTCATCTTCACTGCTCCAAACACCCTTGATTGGGGTGGTTGACACTCTTGCCGACGGTCAGCTATGAGGGAGCCATCTCCACTGTTGCTGGGAGGTGAGCTGACAGAGAAAGCTGAGTACATTTTTTTACTGGCACTGATGTGAACAAGCTACCTGCCACTTCTTTGCAAACCACACAGATGCCATCAATTAAATCTAACTGTTGTCTTACAACATGTACTACCTGTATATCCGTGGGAGCACCGTCAATCTCTATTTTGACAATAATGTTGAAATATTACACCAAATTACTGTAAATCATGCTAAATCTGATAAAACTGCTTGTAAAACAGTATGACTACAAAATAAAATGTGTTTGATTTATGTGTTTGGTTAATAACTCTCGATATCATGAAACTGAATATTTAATTAAATCGACACACGCAGAAACAAATCCGTTCTTATCTTTGGGACTGAATTATAGAATGAAATGGCATTCAAATTAAATAAACATCGTTTAACTTTTCCATCTGCATAAACATTCGGGTTTTTTGTTTGGACACACGGGAGGAAGCGGCAGGCGGAAATGGTGCCGTTTCACTCGTGTCCGTCAGGAGGAGGTCGCAGATTATGTGTGCATGGGGGGGAGGGGGGTGTGTTATCTCGAGGATGGATCCTCACGGCAGCATGCTGTCTGGCACAGAACGGGGGGGAGGGGAGTGGATGACCGGTGTAGCTTGAAAAGTCAGAAACGGAGGCGTGAAATTGGTTGCCAGCCCCCCCGGACATCACTTTCTCATTGGTGGCACAGCGGCCTGCGGTCCCCCCCCCCCCCCCAAGGCCCTTATCACGTTCTCTGTGGAGCGCTGTCATTGGACCTGAGCAGCACCCCATGGTGCTTCCTCGCCCCACTTCCCCAGGACTGAAAACACTGTCGCCAACCAGGCTAACATATAGTTTTGTATTACTAATCCAATCCATATATCCATATTCTAACTGCTGATCCAATGCTGGGTCATGGGGGGGGAATCTAATATAGCATAGGGTACAAGACAGAGGATACCCAAGACAGGATTTCAGTCTGTCGCAGAGCACACACCCACACACACGCACAATTTAGAGATGCCAGTTTGCCAACCCCGTGGGAGAAAACTGCAGATTAAACCCATGCAACACAGGTTAAACATGCATGTAACACTTCACTTGAGGGGGCACAAATAACTTAATTACAGACGCTCCTCTACTTATGAACGAGTTACGTTCCAAACGGCCGTTCGTAACTTGACATGTTCATAAATCGTTATTCAACATCCTTTTAAGGGTATATGTAAGTACTAAGAACGAGGATGCCGGGAGTATGCATGCTACGCTGCTGCGCGGTGGGAGTAGCGGCCAGAGGCAGCCACTAGGCCGAATTTGGCGCACAGAAAAAAAAAATTGATGTCGCAGACAGGAAACGGGGGCCCAGTGAACACAATTTGGACTTACAGTCCTCTTCGTTCATATGTCTGAACGTTCTTAAGTTGAAAGTTCGTAAGTAGAAGAGTGTCTGTACTTAGTTACTACTCAAGCACAAAATTTGCACTAATACAATTCCTGCATGAAATACATGAACCCTCATGACTGACTATTAATGAATGAACATGGGATCAGTACGTAACTATCGCTTAGTGACTCTGGTTAATTATTGTACTACTACATGACGTGTGGCCCTGAAGTAAACTGTTACCCCAGCGAGCTCCAGACACACAGAGCAGTGATGAGATTCAACATCCCTCCCAACCCTGTAGGTGTACAGTGCCGCCCCATGAGCCACCATGTTTAGAATTATTATTGTAATTATTATCGTAATTATTATCGTAATTGTTATCGTTATTATTCTTGAATCGATATTCACCCTCACAGAAATCTGCCCACGATTCCAGAGTGAGCTTGTCTGCAATGTCAGTAATCAGGAAACCTCGCACCCCTGTTTGGGCACTGACGTCCATTTCCATCCCCCCGGAAGCCCACCGCTGCCGTAAATCAGAGGCAGACGCCCCTTAAGCTGACTTGCTCCCGGGCCGTCTGCGTGCGTCTCGTTAATTAAAGCGCATCTTCTCGGGCTCCTCTGGCCCCAGCCAGGCTGTGGCTTCCTCTCGTCTGTGGGGGAGGGACATGGCAGGAAGCCTAGCATGTTCCCCGTGCTTTGGGCTTTATGCGGAGGGGGCAGGGTTCCCCCTTCCCCGCTCCACTTTCAGCCGGCATGTCAGCGATCAGACGTCCACCTGGAATTACTGACCTCCCACACACCTGCAGCTGGAGACCCGCAGCTGGGTCATGTGACACTTCAAGGCCACCTGTAGGGGTACGTGGTCCTGCTGTGGGGTGTCACTCTGGCTGGCTGGTTTGCTGGTCCAGGCTATGCTAGCT
>JAODLD010000101.1:9284376-9301683 GCA_026781065.1 Mormyrops boulengeri
CCCCCCCCCCCCCCCCCCCCCCCCCCCCCCCCGCCCCCCCCCCCCCCCGCCCCCCCCCTCCTCCTGACGTGATTCTGTTTCTCCCCCACATACATACAGCATCTGTATAGTTGAGGTGACACTTTACACCGTGATCTGTATGGAAGCCTCGGGACCGGCGGTGTAACATCTGACAATGACAGTGGGAGCTATTTGTGTTCCAGTTAAAGAATGATGAAATTCCCACGAATGTGAGGGACTCTGCTCCTCCTCCGGACATTAAGAACTCTGGGTTCGGCCATGGCAGCACCGTGTGCCCATCTCCCGTGTAGGGTGAGCGGTTACCGTGTCACGACGGGGTGCTCGACAGCAGCTCAGTAACACCACTTCCTTGTAAGGCTCTCGCTGCTCTTTTTTAACAGCCCCCCTTCAAGCCTGGCTGCCTCCACACCAACCCTTCCTAGCTTACAGCTGCTGTAGTGAGGCAGCCAGACTCTCTCATCGGGCCATCGTAAAAGGGGGGGGGGGTGTCTGGAAGATCGATGCCTGGTTGTTGAGGAAGAGTGAACTCAGTGTAGGGGGTGAGGGGGGCTGGCACCACACCAGAATATTTGACAAGGTCTGGGGGATCAAAAGCGGGGCGTGGTCCCTCGTTGCACCCTGTGGGGGTCTCTGTGTAGCCTTGGGTGTCAGTATCTGGCAGTCCCATCCCTGGGAAGAATTTTCCGGAAGTTAGTGTCTCTGATTGGCATACTGTAGGCGAATCAGTGCTAAGGGGAGGCAGACTCACAGAACATACCTGAGCTCTGCGTTAGCATCTGTGCATTTAATGCGTGGCGAGTGGCTGCGTGTGTGCGTGTGTGCGAGACATGCCCCCATTTCAGACCCCCTCTCCCTGTGGTCCTGAAACACATTACAGTCAGTTTGATTACATTGCAGATTAAAACAGCGGCCGAGAGCCTATCTCCAGGAGTGAATTATGCACCCCTCATACCCCCATCCAGCGTCAGGAGGGGGGCAGGCTGCATTCCCACTGTTCGTGCGACCTTAGGGGTCATATAGGGAAAGCTGCATTAATCAACATGTCGTGGGGGTGTGTGGAGAAGGAGCAGCCGTCCTAAACACGGCCCTGGCCCGGACGCCAATCCTCCGCAGGCCGCCGTCCTCCCCTCTCCCCCGGTCTCAGCACCGGCACTGAATTAACTCGCACCGCCTCCGACTAATATCCTCCAAAATATCACTTGTCGCCCCCGGCTACGCAGCTTTCATTTACTGGGATCGCGAGAGAAAGGAAAAAAAAAATAAATCACTGGCTCTGGGATTTTCTCCGCTCCTGTAGCCTCTACTGCACGCAAGCGTGTGTGTGTGCGTGTTCTGTGTATGTGTGCGCGCGCATGTGTGTCTACACCAACCCGGCTGTTTGCCAGCACACTGCGGCCCTGCGGCCACAAATTGTCTCAATGCGTTACTGTTCCTTTTGATTATCTGTGTCCTCTAGATACCAAGCCGTTGTCTCTTTTTGCAGCACAGCAGACTCTGAAAATCGTCGCCCTGCATGGGAGGGTCCACCCGCCCGGGCTTGGGGCAGCCCACAGCTTCCCTAACTCTACCGGCCTCCCCATCTCAAGCCCCCAAAGGCCTAATATGTTCTGGATGTTTCCTTCAGGTGGCACTTTGTGCTGCGAACACGTCCATCTCCGTAAATACCCCATGGCTGTGAGCTCTCTGTGGCTCTTCTGGCATCCGCCGCTTGGTTAAACGGCAGGAAAATCTGCATTGCCCGAATCTATGTGGACGCGGGCTCTTCTGAAATTGCTGCATTGATCCTACCCCGCTGGGAGGCCACTGGGTGGGGCAGGAGGGCTGATTCGCCAGGGTTAACCTGTGGAAACAGCACTGCGCTGATGAGAGTATCGATTGCTGGGGGATCAACCGAAGGCCAAGATATGCTGTTACTGCTCACGCTGGCAGCCCATTGGCCGCTTATTCAGAGAGTCTGCTTATTCCGAATCACAATTAAGTGATATGCAAAGACTGAAATGCTTCCAGATTAATATAGAAGCCCCACATCTCCAAATGACAATGGACGTTTGCGGTGTAAAGGAACTTTGATTCTCATTTGCCTGTTCCCTGGGAAAGCCCCTGTTTGCCTTATTTCTAGATCTGCTTCGAACAGGAGTACAAGGCTAAGGTTTTGTTAAAACTGTCCGCCTACCTTGGCAGACAGCCACAGCAGGTCGCCCCCCTCTGGGCCGTGTCTCCTTTGTTCTCCGTCGTTCTCGGAGGCTGACGGGCTTGGAATGACGCTTGGCCTGATTAATTATTCATTCGCCGCTATGGCGACAATCAGTTTAAGTCTGAGTGTGTGATGAGTGGCATTTACTAGTCAGTTCCCAAAACACAAATAAAAATACAGGCAACTATAATCTTATGCTCATTGTGTAAGTTGAGGTGATGGGGGATACATGCTTTTAAATGCAGTTCAGTTCAAACTAGTAGCCCCATATTTAAAATAGTGGCCCTATAATTATTTAATGTTTAAATAACAGATGTCAAGGACAATGAGATATTAAAGCAAGCATCATGCCATTATACTCAAAGGGTGGAGGATAAAAGGAGAACAGTCTGTTATAGGAATTCAGAGCCGATTAAGTCATTCGTATCACTTAAAAATGCCGTGAGCTGGGGAATAAGGTTCCGGAACGCTCTCTGCGGAATCACGCTCGGAGCAAACAGCATGAACGAACCTGCAACATGAGAAGGAGAGCTTTGCGAAGTTGGAGAGTAAATCTGACGGCGCTGCCTTGTCACACGCGTCGTCGGCAACTCACACTGTTTCTATGACGACCTCCTTGTTGCGCATCTGAAGAAGGACTGGTGAGAGCATCCCTGGTGCTGGGCGCCTTGTCCCTGAAAGTCTAATTGCCACCTTAGGGAAAGGGTGGAATATATATTTGCACATCATGTTTTGGATGTAAGAAATGCCTCTCTGGTTTCTGTAGTCTCTTCAGACCACACGAGTGCAGCTTTTGAACGATTTTTAACTCTTCCTAGATCATGGCAGCCTCTCCAGTACCTACCCCTCACTTTACTGTGCTAATTTACAAACCCTGCAAAAGATGGCGTGTCCCACACCTGGCAGTTGAATATTCCATCTGGTTGCTGCTGGGCTGCTGTTCCCTAAAACCGGGGTCCAGTTTCACCCCGTGACCCATCATTTTAGAGCCAATTCCACACACTCTGCTGATGCTCAGAATTGCTGAATTTCAACCAGTTTGTGAAGGAACGTATTCTGACCTTGATGAATATGCATGTCTGAAATTAACCCTATAGCAACCTTCCCATTAGTTTTTTTTTTTGTAGGGCACCTGTGAGTCTCCTCATCCTCTTCTCCACTGAGAAATGCCTGGGAAAGGTTACGAGTAGAATGATCCCTTTATAATCCAGCCATAACTATGCTTTTTGTGGTGTGGTAAATTTTATTGATATTCGATGATGTCAACAGAGAAGAGAAGATGCCACGTAAAGTCTTCTGAAATACAGCTTAAATCCCATCTAAGCCTTATTTGCTTGCCTTCCAATGTGCTTGTCCCCCAGGCTACGTAGTTGCTTATTCACAACTGAAGCAAAACCTGTTTCACACACTTTCTTCCATTAAATCGATCGATGCAGCTCCATCACCAGTCTTGTGTAATTCCAGAAGGTTTTGTACTCAGCGGCATGTAGAGGAGTACATTTTCACTCTTGAGTAAATTATGTCTAATCCCTCTCCAACTTGGACCCTGGGCCAGCACAATTAAATAATGTATTCTCTGTTCCAATTTCTGTGTCATGTGGAGACTTAAACGAAACACGATTACCTTGTATATGGTTATTCCGGACATGTATTTGTATTCTTGAATTATATTTTTCATCTGTTTCCATGACGGTAAAATTTACAGCATCATTCTGGAATGTTCCAGAACAGCGTAGTATGCTCCATGTATTGCACCTGTGTGTGTGTGTGTGTGTGTGTGTATGTGTGGATTAAGTTTATATTACATTATAGGAACCATATGTCCCTCACAATGTGAGAAAAACCTGTTATTATGACATTGTGGGGACCATTTTGCAGGTTCACACAAAGATCTGTGAATGAAACCAAATAACTAAAAATGCCAAAAGTCTTGTATTTAGTTTGGTTACTTATGGTTAAGGTTAGGGCTGGGTAGTGGTTAAGGTGGTTATGTTGGGATTAGAGTTTTCCCCATAGAAATGAATGGAGAGTCCCAACAAAGATATAATTACAAACCTGTGTGTGTGTGTGTGTGTGTGTGAGAGAGAGAGAGAGAGAGAGAGAGAGAGAGCAAGTGCAGCCAGCAAGCACATGAACCGTTCCCCGCAAGATCCCAGGGGAGGCTTGAAATGAGAAGCATATGCGGAAGCAGGCGTGATTAAATGGGAAGTAAAACACGAGGCAGACCGGTGCTTAGTCTATCCAGGCAGGTCCGAGTGAGCGCCTGCCAGCGCTGGTGCCTGGCTTTCCTCTTATCTGAATGTCAGCCCTGAGCCTCCCGACGCCTCTGTTCCACTGCTGCTGACCTCAAAAAAGCAATTAAGGGAACCGGTGCATTAAAAAAGCAGCATGTGAGAAATGAGGGGGCCAGGGCCATGCCCGGTGAGACGCGTCAGCGTGGCCTTTCTTCCCGTCCTTCGATCTCACAGGTCCGCTGCTCGCAGCGTGCCACCGTCGGCCTTCGCTGCAGCTGTCTGCAGGAGCTCTCCCTCAACCACTCTCCATAGTTCTGCTTTTATATTAAAAAAAAAATACAATGGCACCCTCCCAATGCTAGTTTAGGTCAGAACCCCTCCACGCTGCCCCTACCGCTTCCAGCATTGCAGCACAAGACTCACAGCTCCACTCAGCCCAGGAGTTGGTTTGTCGCCCAGTAGGCTGGTTACAGACGCACACAAGGTAGAAATCCATGTGTCCAGTGTTATCACTGACTCATCTGTGTGGCTCAACTGTGAGATCTATAGATAGATAGATAGATAGATAGATAGATGTATTCATCTCAAAGGAAACTGCTGATATTTACTGTATAGCGCCGCCCCCTCCCTACACACAGAACACATGCTGTATGTAGGGCCCCACGATCCATGGGGGGCCCCATTTTCCGCAAGGGAACGCATTCTCTGCAAATGTGCAAAGGATGCGCATCGCTGCCGTGAGGCGAGCGTAGAGCACCAAGTCAGCCCAAGGCAGGAGAGAAAGGAAGAGACAAGTAATCTGACACTGCAAGGTTGTACACCTAAATCGCATTGTGTGATACAGTCATTTTGTAATGGGGGGGGATCTCAAAATAAAATTCTGCTTAGGGCCCCAATTTGGCCAGGGGCGGCACTGACTGTGTGATACTGAACACGGTAAAAATATGGTAAATGAAGTTCATCTATTTAAGGGTTGATAATGCTGAAAACCCAGTACTGATCTCCATGAAGAAGGCTAAACACATAAATATAGGCAACAAAGATTCAGCAAGAATCAAAATAATCAAAAACTCCTCCAAACATACAAAAATGTGGATGAAGTTCATGACGGACTGCGAGAATGCAGGTGATAAAAGCCAGCGTTTAGCAATCACCCAGGACTTACAGGGTGTACTGCAGTTTAAATGACAAGATCTAAGTTATCCCTTGAACAACAAGTGGGATTTTGTAATTCTGGGAGTGAAGGCAAGAATATCCTTTCACACAAGGGACAAGGTCAAAGGCAGACAAGATTCTGAGATAGGGTTACCATATTTGGTGAGAGGAGAAAGAGGATGCTCTGTCACTTGGAAAATGTCACAGATATAAAATGTTTAAATGATATCAACTTCCGGCAATTTTGCAGAAGTTGACGTCATTTGTGAGCAGCATGACATGTAGGAATGTGAATACTGTCTAATTTTTAAAGTAAATGTGTGCACGAGCCTTGCGAAAGCTGTGATGATACCGGGTGGCTGCCGCATATTGAAAATTGGTGCCCTCTCCTTCACTTGGTACTCCACTGTATCTTGTAACAATGAGCCCAGACGCCCAGACAGGTGCCCAAAAAGAGGATACTTCTGGAGAAACCCGGACGTATGGTTACCCTGCTCTAAGATGCAGCCTTTCGGACAGATTAGGGTCACAGAGACCTTATGGGGTGCAAGGAGTGAGAAGAGCTTGGTAGTATGATGGTCCTCTTCATTTTGGGGGCCTGTATGCCAGAACCACTGTCTGGAACTTACTGTGTGCTCTAACTAATAGGCAGTGAAGATAGACTAGAAGCAGTGGCGTTTGTTTCAAAGTTAAAAACGATACAGGGTCCAGTGGTATAAGCTGAGCCAGGAGTCGTTGCAGAGGTGAGAGATGACTGTGGTTTGGCACAGATTGCTTGACAGAATCGTGTGGTTTGGACAAGTCCATCAATCCATCAGGACAGGGAGGAATTTTATAGCTGTATTTATTTGTTTATTTATTTGCAGGCCATTTGTTTGTTTATTTGTTTGCAGGCCAACATTTTATGGACAAAAAAAACTGTCAAGTAACTCAAAGCCAAAATAAAATTATTAATATATTTTTTGCTATGTTGCTTATTCTTAAATCAGTGACTCACTTATCACATCCTGGGCTTCTGGGTCTGTCTCCAATTTTTCTACAAAGGTCATTGAACATCTTTTATGGTATAGACCATTATCTCATTTCCAGAATCATCCATGGGAACACCAGCCCTAAAGAACACACATAGCTTACCTAGCAACTTGTTCCGCTGCACGTTTTGTTGACATTTCTTTGTAATTAAAGCTCAGGTTTCAAACTTGTTGGAAATCTGCTGAAAGTACAAAATGCTACAAATAGATTTAATCACATCTGTTGAGTTAATGAGTCAAGCTTTTTAGTCCTGTATTTTTAAAGACATGGTAATGTTTGAGAGCTGCTATTTTTAGTGATAAAGATATCAAAAAAGCCATCTGTGTGCTTCTGACAAAAAGGATATAACGAGAGAGTCTTTTCGTAAGTAACCGACAGTGAGTTTAATGTTCAGATTAATAGTGCGTTGAAATACTGTACGTGTGCACACATGACTTTTGACTGTCATTAATCAAGCCATACTTGAGGTTTTAGGTTGTTTTTTTTAATCTTCATAGAAAAACAGTTCTAGCCTGGTTATGTCTGGGAACCTGCTAAGGGCATGGTCATCGGCATGTGGGGTGCCACTTCGAGATTGTGATGTCCACAGGCTTTCTTCTTTTTTACTTTTTGAATGGTTGTTCGCAGTGGCTCATTCATTTGGCTGCATTACCATGAGAAAGCGAGTGCCTCTATAAAGAGGGGCTCCAGGACCAGCTATGGTCTCCGAGGGGCAGGGAGCAAAGCCATGGGGGTGACAGTAAGCTGACATGGTGAGCAGACAATCAGGGCTGTAACAAAGTCCCACTCCTGTACCATCTTCTCAAAGTTTATATGTTTTCAGTTCTGTTCACCCAAAACGATTCATCCAAGGAAAACATGTTACCTCGTAGTAATCTAAAAACAGAATTAATATAAACTGTGGACTTAACATTTAAACAATTCTTCCTATTTAATTCGAACTGACGATAGCACAATTTAAATAATACTGTATTCATTTACTTACTTCAGTCATTTGTATAATTTTAAGTATAGTTGAGTTTCTAAGAAAAAATGGCCCGTAAACAACAAGGAAACGTGATATATTTCTATTGTTGGCTTGGGGGTGGTTTTTCAGAGATAAATAACACAACATCTGTGACACCCTGAAGCCGGGATAATTGCACCACCGTAAATTTGTCAGTGAGCTTTGCTTTCTATGGCATTGAACTGTGTCCAAAACTGGTAGTAAAACTTGGCTTTCTCTGCCAACACAGGAACTTCCCAAAGCCTAACTACTACTATGCGTCATTTGCATTTCACTCACTTCAGTTTATGTAAGAAAAGTGTTCTCTACTTGGCTTTAACTTACATGTCGTTGCTTATATAAGCTAATTGTGAGTAAAGTTGTGCAACTGCATGATGAATTGATTTCTGAACATTTTTAATAACATACACATACAGAGTTATCTGGGACTTTACTGTCCTACATTAAAAATATGCAGTAGGGGGGAACCTCCGTTTTGTTACTCTCAGGTTAAACATTTACATAACCATAACCCCTTGGTTGGTTAATGAATTATAATTGGTAACCCATAATTGTAGCTCAGTATTCTTCAATGCAAAGGCCTGATACTGTTATGTTGCACTTGATGGATACTGCCGCACACATTCCCTTTGTAATGGTTAAATGATTTTTTTGTAAATGCACTGGTTATTTGCACAAGCACGAGGATTAGTTCAAACTGTGCCACCCATTGAACATGATCAGCATTGCAATTGCAATGAGTGAACCTTAACAGCAGACGACTGGAGGACTGAGAGAAGTTCGTGTGTATCAAAATGTGTCAGACAATTCAATAAAATACACAAAAAATGTCAAGCTGAACACTTATCCGTTTCAATCTACCAAGAATACCGTAAACGTAATTACGGTTTATACAGCTTAATACACTACGAAGCATCTTAGGTAAAATTCCGTGCAGATTGAGGAGAGATTAACATCGATACAAGCAGCATCATAAAATGTGCGCAGTTGGTGGGCAGCTGAATTACCACGCTGAGTGTGTAGTCAATGTGAGGACAGGTAAAACGGACTTTGCCGTGAAAAACATTTGACAGCAGAGACGAGTTATTGCATTACATCAGCTCATCACAGCACAACTTTTCAGTCCAGACTAAAGTCACTTATTTTTCAAGCCGAGGACGATCATTAAAATACTACTACTGAGCTCACTGATAAGTGGCACTACATAATACTGAGGAGGGGAAATGGCCCACGTAGTCATACTGTATCTGTATACTGGCCATGGTGAAGCGTTCTACATCTGTGGTAAAACATCGAAATGTGCGCGGACGCGCAGCGCAAAAGCAGGCTGCCCTTGCTCCATATTGCGGCTTTCGGCCGCGCGCGCACGTCCGCGCCGCCGACAAAAGCTTGCGGGCTCGCCTCAGACTGCGGCGCTATAGGCTTGACCTGTCCAGCGTTGCCAGGGAGACGGCTGGGCGGAGCCGGGACTGCGCGGAGACTTTTTTTAGAGACGCTTGTTTATCGGCCGGAGTCACGTGATCCGCAGATGGGGCACGGGGGCCACTTCCTGTTTTATTTCGGCTTCGACTCGGGCGGCTGTTGTCAGTTTCAACAAAATGGCTGCGTGAGCGCCGTCGGCGAGAGTCCACTGAGCACTGTAACAGCAGCGTTAGCTTGCCGTTTTCATGGAGATCTGGGAAGCGTTTTCCTCTCCAAGAATTGGACGTCTGAAGATTACCCTTTTTCGGATCTGAACTGCATTTGCATAGGTTAGCTAGCTGACGATTATCATGTTTTAGTTAGTTAGCGAGCCAAGCAAATGCCTGCTTTTTGCACTTTAAAATAGCTTACTCGGTTTGCAGATGAAAACTTATAAAACGCGTACACTGCTTGCTTTTCATTCAAGATTATCCAGCTAACTAGTTGCTGCTTAGCTAGCTATCCGGCATAGCCGGTCATGCCAATTTTCGTTGTTTACAACAGCTAGCTTGCTGGCTGGCTGGTTAAAATAACAGCTAAATATCTCTGATACTATTTTTTTTCTGGTTTTGTGCATTGGCGCTTTGTTTCCACTCTGCAGCCTTTTTGACGGTGACCCGCAGTTCGGAAGATCGTTCATTTTCAGTTCCTTTAGAAACATACCGAATAGGTATTTAATGCAGCTAACCTCGGAGGATGCTTGAGTTTCTATGGACAGGGAATCGTAGGTGCGCTTGAGATCCCGTCCGTCAGTCGTTAGATGTCTAGTCTGTTTCATTAGCCGCGCTTAAGAGGAGAAAAGGCTTTCCTGACTATTTTTTTTCCATGCAACGATCCTGTGTTGAAAGCTGCCAAAGCTCAACGTATGATCATTAAGGTAAGCCTTTTATTTATTTGCTGCATATACGAATACTCTGTACGTTGCTTGCAGAAGGCTTGTGCTTATTTGCTGTAAATGCATTTTTGGCGCCGGTTAAGTCTCGGTATAGTCTGAAGGTTGGATAGATGCATGCTGTGCATGTCCTTACCCATAGTGTTTGCAACAGTGCGTCTTATTAGTATTAGAATGATTTGTGGCTTAAATCCAATTATGAGTCTATATCTATCTTCCCAAGTTTATGTGGCGCACAAATCTGACCGATCACAAATGTGCTCCTATAAGAATGCGCCATTCCCGTGTTTATTGATCTGAATGAATTTTTATTTGGCAAATGGTGTTTATGAGCATCGTCACATTGGTGCGGAGCTTTTCAATGACGGCCGAGCCCGCACACTCCCCCAAAATGTACATGGCCGTACCGTGTCGCTTCAGTCAGAAATCATATATTAATAACCGTGAGTATTCACTAATAATATGCATGCACTGATGTTGGATTCGTTTTGAAAGCGTCGGAAAATAGGTGCGCGTTTATATTTTGCCAGTTGCGTCCACAGAATGTTATTCTCGTTCTTTTCACGGGTGGTGTCTTGCAGATTTCAACACTGTCAATGAAAAATAGCCACGGCAATCTCAAAAGCTGAGCTCCTTCATGGGTAAATAAGGCTGATTTCCATTTATCTGATGTCCAGATATGTTCGTCGCTGCCCACAGTTTTGCAAACATGGTTGTGATTGTTGGCAGATCCCCACAGACGCAGTCCGGTGTCTCTCCGTACCCTGTGAGCCGTCTTGCGTTTTCCCTGCCAGTGTTGTTAGGTTTAATAGTAAATGCTATGACTGTGACTCTGTCATTCATTTTTAAACGGGAAGATGCCCCCGTGCGTGATGCATGACCTAAATGAATCCCAGGTAGGGGGGAATGCTCACTTGTGTGCAGATGTCTTTTGACAAAAGAAATAGATTTTCTCTGAGGCCGAATGCGCTGTCAGAAATGTCAGCTGGAGAGGGGAGAATGTGGTTTCCTCCAGTGGGCTCCTAACAGATGCTGGATCAGCCAAAGTTGTCTCGTCGGTTTCTCTTCAGAGATCGACATAGAGATGAGCATTGATATTTCTAGTCCTGAATATGTCTTGAGTAAGGGTAATTTATAGGCATATTGCTAGAGACAACAAGCAAGCTTTGTAGCAAGTTAAATATAAACAGTACTGTATTGGCCGTGCTCAGATAATTATAGCAGTAATTTTGAGAATATTTCCATTTTTATCATTCATAATACAGACATCTGTTGAAGATTGGCCTGTGTTATTCTTGAATGTCATTCTCTTCCAGCACAGGATGTATTGGGGCAAAGGTGATGTATGAAGATTTCGGTTTGTGTTTCTTCCTTTCTTAATCCGGCCCATGAGCGCATTGCTGTAGTGTTGACGTCTCCCTGCTCACTTTAATTGAAGCGCGTCATTTTATCCTTTAATTTCTTCCTTTCCCCTTTGACATCTCTTGTCACTGCGGCCTTATCTCTATTGTTGCTCTCCAGTGGGGTGATGAGATATGTTAAGATAAGGCTGAGAAGGCTAACATGTCTAGCAGAGTGTGTGACATTAATGTCAGGCTCAGGACCTCGTGGCTACTTAATTGGGCCAAGGTGGGCTGTCCCACTGAAGGTCAGATGTCAGGGATTTCATTTTTCTCAGCTGGTCATGAGTCTACCATTATCACCCCAGCCTGTGTGGGGAAAGCTGTGTACTTACTGAAAGAGATCATTGCAGGAGCAGAGGTTTTAAAGCAGCTTTTTGGGGCAACTGGTATGGCTCTCTCCAGACAATGGGTATATCCGAAATCGCATACTTGTTTGCTATGTAGTAGGCGAAATATAGTATGCGAAGTGAGCAGTATGTCCAAATCCTCAGTATGGATGGGACAGTAGGCGAACAACGCCTATATGACACGCTACATTCTGCGAAATTCCGAAGTGGGCAAGCGATGGAAACTGTGCTATCCCATAAGGCCACGGGAGCTATAACCAGAGATGAAGAAAGTCCTTTGCTAAGAAATTTGTGTCAAGATGGTGCAATTCCTGTAAAAATTTAAGTATAAAACATTATCCAGTTACACACGTTTACTTGATTATGTATTTTTTGTTGTTGACGATAATTAAAAACTGTTAAATACTTTCTCAGATGTCACACTACATCATTAGTAAGGGTTAGGGTAATATGCAAGATGGCAACTACAGTGCATGTATACAGTGCATACTACATTAATGCTTGAGTAGTAGGCTTCTAATGAAATTCAGTATGTACTGTGTAAGTAATGGATTTTGGATGCACCCAGTGTCTGAGCTCTTTGCCCCTTCATGCTAGGTAAGATGGTTTAATCATCGCATTACTATGCTGATGTCATTATGCTGGGCTGATGAAGGCTGGGGACGTTTATATTGACTACTGAAGATCTGTGAAACCTGCAACAGATGAGGTGCAGTGTTTAGAAAGGCTTAGATGATCTCAAGGAAATAGATTAAACAGTCTCAAACAACTTTGCATTTTTTCCAGGCACTTGTATGTGGGTGTAACATTGTTTGATTGTGGGACCAGTTTTTTGGAAATGAAATCTGGGGGGGGTTTCCACAGAGCAAGAGTTCTTTATTAGTCACATAACTTTAGCCAAATGTAAGGATTGTCCAGTAGGAATGTCAATTACCTCTCTTCCTATTGGGCAGTTTTCACATTATGCCTAAAAGTTATCTGGCTAAATGGGGAAATCCTGCTTCGTGGAATAGCCTCCCAGTGAGTGGTGTTTCTGGATGGCTGCATACGGTTCTATCTATTGTGGAAAGGTAGGGGTTAGTGCCCCTCACTCCAAGGAAAATTAAATTCCTTTTTTTCAGAATGCATAGACCCATCTTAGCTTTTAATCATTCTTGGGTTATACATGTTTAAAAAAGTCAAGATCAACAATGTATAAGTTTATATCTTCATGTCTGACCCCAGCTCACGCCAGCAGACCGAACAAATGTGGAAAAGATTGTAGTGGTCATACCATTATTGAAGTCTGGAGCCTTTTTTTGAAGGGAGAAGGCCAGTAGGTGATATTATTGGGACTGAAGGCCTGAGAGCATTCATAGTCCCGCTTGAACGGTGTCAAGGCCCTAACCCTTACGCTGTTTATTTCCACCTCAGTTTAAATGTGATTAATTCATTCCTGAAAGAGCCGCTCTGACTAGAGAACTGATACTTGTGAGAGGCATTGAAGCCATTTGATAGAGTCGTTGTCCTCTTGTCGCAGGCTGCAGCAAGTCACTCCTTGTTCCCTCCGCGGGGACTGAAATCCATCCTTAATGAAAGACTGCTGTACGTTCTGGAGAAATGTACCCACTCCAGGGATGAAACCTTGAACATCACCCTTTCACAGCGTGCCATCTGTGTGGAGTGGGTTGACTTCCCTGATGTAATAGGCTGAAATCTGGGGGGAGGGGGGGGGCGGTGTGTCTGTGACGGTGGGGAAGGAGGGTTGGTGGGGGAGCACAGCCATTGTGTGTTTTGGAACCGATCCAGGGGAATATCCAGTATCAGGATGGGGGTGTCGTTGCCTCTACCAATAGCTCATACGGATGCTGATAGAGAGGGCCTGTGACGTCGGCAGAGCATGGCAGACCTCCTCGCTGGTCCTCCACTGTGTTCTGTTTCTACTTCCTGAAGGGAGCCAGTCTCTTTTCCTCGTGGGGCATGTGAGCTGTAATGGAATGAACTACTCATCAATTAGCCGCGTCACATCGATTCAGCCAAATTTCACTGGTCCTCCCATAACAGAGGAGAGTGTGGATAATTGAGTAGATAATGGCGGATGGGGCGTGTGAAATTTTGTTTGCCCCTTTGTGGTCTGTGGGCTGGGAAGATGCTGTTTCAAACACTTGGTCAATTAAAGTCAATAACTTCATTTAAATGTTTGCGCTGTATATCAGTTCTTATCTCAGTGTTTTTTATATCGTGTAAGATTTAAAACTGTACTGAAATGACTATAGAGGGATGATAATTTGAGATTTATTTAACTCTTTTGAATGGACGTAGATATTTGGGGAGTTTAGTCCTTTTTTTCCCCCAATCCACTATAATTGTTCTTTTTCCATGGTAGCGATTTCACGCTGCTCATGGAGAACATCGATTGCCGTTGGCTGCGATGTGCGGAGGAGCATGACCCGCTGATCGGTTTACTGATACCGGCCTTGGCTAATGGCCCTTTACAGAGTGTACTGATGGAACTGGTGCTCTTTGGGGACAATGAGGAGGCCATTATCTCCATTCATAACACATGTAAAATGAAGGAATGAAAGTTTCCCTTTCCTAATTAAAGTAGTTTGCAGACCAGGGTGCTTCAAATGCAGAAATCGGAATTTTTCTTTTCAAATGATGATGTGGTCTACTGGAAAATACACAAGATTTTATTAATGTCTTCCCTACGTCAAATCAACTATCTATTAATGTGAACCGTTTGTTATCTAATACATCAACGCTTATTTGACTTCTATCTTTACATGTCATAAATCTATGCTGATTGTAATGTAATGATGTTCCAGTATTCTGTGCACTGCATTTTAAAAGTTATGAGTACCCGATGGTTTTATTTCAGTTCACTCCTCTGGATTTAGTCAGGAGTGGTAGTTTGCGCAGTGAAATTTGCACTGGAATTAGGGGAATGTTTGACTGAGGTTGTGCTGTATTTTGACTTGAAGTTGTAAGTCTTTAATACATTGGTGACTAATGCTAGATAAGTCAAATTCCCTTTTTGAATCGGCTGATATGGAACATACAATCCGTAATTACATTTTGTAATGTAATATCCTTGAGTATTATCATTTTATTAAGGTAAGTCTAGCTGAAGTTCCTGCTCTTGGTAGTGGGCAGATGAGGAACATATTAATAGATTTATATGTGCTAACTCAGCCCTGGCTGTATCACACCAGAAAATTAAAAGCTTTGTCTAAAGTAAGTCTGTGTGTGTGTGTGTGGGTGAGCATGAGCAGGGCACGTGCACAGGAATGGTAGCCTCTCCAGTACCTAGCACTTCTCCAGCACTAAAATGTCAGACTGCTTTCTGCTTTGAGATTCTCTCCCGTCTCTAAAGCGTTTTGTCCACTTTCCTGTGATAGATGCTTGGCGTTTTTGTTGACAGCTCTCGCTGGCATCACATAGGGTTCAGTTTGAGATGCCGTAAATATTCCCATTCATTTTCTAAGCTGCATCAGCATCTCTAAAACCAGAATGCAAACACATTTAAGCTTTTCCCAAAACACCCCCCCTCCCATTTTTGTTGCTAATTACGAATGATTGGATTGCCTCAGCTGTATTTTTGTCAACAGTGTTATAAATCACCCTCTTAGACCCAAAGTATATTTACAGGGTCCTGGATCAGGCCTGGCTGCCTTGTCTGTGAAAGCCCCCCCCCCCCCCAAAGCTTAGCCTGGAAACTCAATCTGCTTGTTGCTTTGCTTCCAAAATCCAGTCAAACAAATGCTGTGGATCCAAAGCCTGCAGTAGGAAGATGAGGCTATGTAGGTAGTAACAAGTCCAGCGGGTAACACAAGATGCTGTGTGTTTTCATCACAAATCTGTCTGGGGCCAAGGATGCGCGTGAATGAGGCCCCCCTTTTTTGGGGGGGGGTGGGGGTGGTGATGTTTTTAAACTAGGCAAAAAAACATAAATGTTTATGACTATTCCTTGCGATTTGTGAAGTAACAATCCATTTAAAAGTGTGTCACCCGCAAGAGATTGTTGTGAAGTACTACACACGTTAAATGGTTTAAAAATTTAGTCTGAGGAGAAATGGCAGACGATGCTGGCAAGCAAAAGTTTTTGTTTTTGTCTGTTAGTGTCGAGAAGAGCTGTCAGTGGTAAACCGGCGTCTGAAATGGCTTATTTTCCCACTATCAGCTGCGCGTAAGCTAGGCAGCCCGGCCAGCTCATTTGCGGGAAACCTGGCAGATGTAATCAGCGGGCGCTGGGTACAGGAGATCGCCCTTATGATATTTTTTACCGTGTCCCGATATGCCGCGAATTGTCAGGTGATTTACGACATTTAAGCCGAAATGTGGGTGCTCCGCTTCCTGTTGGGAGATTTGGGGGCTGTGGTTCGCTGTTGGTGGCTGTTAATATATTGAAACAAAATTTAAACCGAGAACATTGTTTTTGCCCTGTGGCGAAAATAGTTTCAGATGCCCGGGTTACTTATGCTCTGAGTATGAAGGTCACATTTGAAACAAACCGTAACTGAGGTGACTTCGCCCAGAATGGCTTTGGAAACCCTGTGCTAGCTTGAGTAATTAATAGGGCCGTCTTTGAAAAAGTGACGGTAAACTGTGTTTTTGTGCATATGCAAATGTGTACATTCACGCTGCGCTGTGGACTTAAGATGACAAGCACGTGTCTTCATTTGCATTCACGGTGCTGCCTGTCTCATTTGACCTTAAAACAAAGATCCGCGAAGGGATGACTGAATTATAATCGTGCAAAAGGGAACGTCACCAGCCAGACTTTGAGTTTTTTCTGTTTAATCCTTCGCCAAATATGTGCATGAAGACACCTAAACAATCTGTCATGATACGTGCAGAATCCTGGATAATCATTGTATACACGCCAGTGCAGGGAATTTCCAGAAACGGGATCAGAGCCTTATGCTTCAGGCTGTCTTTACCCATAAGTTCATTACACAAGGAAATAAGTGAATGTTATTTTTGTAGTGAAGAGTATTTTAGCCTTATGAAGCTTTACCCTCAATGTAATTTGGCACCTGATGCCCAGAGCAAAAAAAAAAAAATCAAAGAATCGTCTCCTTTCTGGCATTGTGGGATCAGGTGATTGAGTGAACATTGTTTAAATTTCCTCAGTCGTGCCTGCTTTCAGGCATAATTTTGTTAGGAGCCTCCGAGGCAGAAATAAGGATTTTCAGTCGATTGGGTGTCGTCCCCCCCCCCCCCACTTTCTTTCTTTTTACGCACCTTTTTATTATTTAAATAAATTATTTGGATGGTACGTTCCTCTTCTGGGAGGTGGGGGCTGGCAGCTCTGATCTGACCTCCAAGGGCAGCACCATCCTCCCCACACCCCCCCACTACTCTCCCTGCAACCCCCACCCATGTGCGCCGTTGCACTCCAGAAGCTTGCAGGGTGCTACGCACTGTGCTCGTCTAACGACACCCGCGTCTCTAACTGCTTCCCCGCAGCGTCTAGCTCCGCGCATGGCCCCTCAGCCCGATTGGGGGGGGGGGGGGGGGGCGGGGGGGGGGGGGGGGGGGGGGGGGGGGGGGGGGGGGGGGGCGGGGGGGGGGGGGGGG
>JAODLD010000101.1:9319394-9332926 GCA_026781065.1 Mormyrops boulengeri
AACATGACTTTAGTTTCTCAGGCAGGTGCTGCAGCTCTCATAAATTCAGGATCTCTGACCTTCAAGGCTGGACCACCAAGACCATGCCCGGCGGGGGTGGCGGGGTGACCGCGGGGCCCGGCGCCGCGGCGGGGGGGGGGGGGGGGGCGGCGCGGGCCGGCCGGCCGCGGCGCGGGGCCAGTGAGACATACGCAGCGGCTCTTTCCCTCTTTGCTGCGGTTCAGCTTTGGTAAAATGGCTCCCCGAGCTGCCGCCGCTGCTCCGGGAGGGAGCGACATCACAGCCGCTGCCGTCTGGCCCCCACGCCGTCCATCCCCGGCTTGTTCGCTCACAGTCACTTGAAGGTGCCCATGTAGTCGGGGTGGTGCACGTCCCGTCAGCTGCAGTGGGTTTGCCAGGATGGAGCTGAACGGAAGCGGCAATGCTCGATGGCGCCGGGGGTGTGAGCTGTGCCAGCCGGGTGGGTGCCAGGGCAGAGTGGCACTTGGCCATCTTGCGCCCTCCTGTTTATGGATGGGGGGGCAGGGAGAGTCGGCGACCTGGTGGAAGGAGCACTAGTCTGCTCTGGGCTCTGGGTTTGTTTTGACAGTGCTGCACATTCCTCCACATCGTTAAAGCGACGAGTCAGACGAGCAGCTGCTTTGGGATGGAAATAGGTGCCGCGGTCTCCGTCCCCAAAGCCTGACACGCTTGCTTCCCATGTCATTGGCTGCCCGCTCAAACGCCAGAAGGATGGCATGTTAAAAATGAGGGCGCCCCCATGTGAGGCAAGGGTGAAGGTCCCGTGTAAATCACGGACGCAGTACGGGCACACGTCGTCCACGGTGTGGTGTATGCCGTTGCAGTCGAAGACATGTGCAGACGGCAGCATGTGCGGTGCAGCGTAGCCCTCGATGTGACACGCGAACTCCATCTGCGGCTGCCTGCACTCCGTGCGGCTGGAAAACAAACGGGGCAACAGATCAGAACGCCTTTGCGATAGTCGTCTGCAGCGGGGAGATAAGCGCACCGCCGAGAGGATGCCGCGTAGCTCAGGACGATGCACGTAGATGCCCGTTTGATGTGCGCCATGTAAGCTGCAATCGACTAGCTTATTCTCACTGATTGCCAGGCCAGCTGATGCCACAAAGCGTCTTCTTGGGGAGTAGGAATGCTAAACTGGCGGTTTGAGTCTCCCCATCATGGCGGCTGGCCGTATCGCTTTGAGAATGTCATGTGCGCTGGATCGGGCTGCCATGGGTCCCTGTCACCCCAATGGAGGAGAGTGCTGATGATGCCATGATGGCTTTTAATGTTGCCACTCACACCCCCCACCCATATCTAATTACGAGCTGTTTTTATTATGAAAAGAATTTGTAGATTCGAATTAAGATTCTGTAAATGAGAAAGTAAAATTTATAATTCTGATTTTAAGAATCGCATAGTGTTTTTTTTTTTTTTTTCTTTCTCTTAGTTTTTCGACTAAGAGTTTCCACTCATTTCTGCAGCTGCCTTTTGGCCGGGGTGTCTGCCGCACTGTCACGCCTGCCAAAGCGGCACGAATCGCATGTACGCTTCTGATTTGGCATCCTGGAAGCGACCCAGTTCCTCTCCAGTCATACGTTTCGACGGTGCCTGTCACTCCGAAGCAGACGCGTTTTCGGGATGCGCGCCGGCGACGCTGCGATGATCTCTGTGGGCTACCCTTTGTGTTCCTAAGTGAGCCTTGTTTGCCTCTCATTCCAATTGTCGCTGATATTGTCAACATCTGCACACAACCCCCCCGCCCCTCACACCCTCTAGTCGTTCAGCTGCCAAAACTTTACAAAATAGTGCCAATCAGAGCCATCCATATGCCTCCCTTAAGCCCAGCTCTGTGAGTTTGCATGTCTTATCCAGGCCCTGGCTCTCCTCTGTCCCTGCAGAGTCACCCCACCAGAGCGGCCCGGGAGCCCAGTATGAGAATCCCCCCTGGGGACTCTGCAGCAGCAGTCGGAGTGACACCAGCGGCACCAGCTGGGATCAAGTGATCATCGACGAGAGCGACGCCGAGGCGTGGCCTTCTATCGCACGTGGCAGCGACGGCCACGCCCCCCCAGGATGCGGCGCGGACACTGACACCTCGGCCGAGAGCAGCAGTGGTAGCAGTAGCAGTGCGAGCATGGCCACAGGCGCCGGCCAGCAGGGCCACCTCTCGGGCCACCACTCCAGCAAGACCGGTGCCGGCCACTCCGGGAGCCTCATTGCCAGCCAGGGTGGGTCCGGCCGGGGCTGGGGCTCCGGTCCTGCCCACGGCTCCCTCGTCGGAGACGGCAAAAGCGACGTCCTGCCGGCGGGAGGCCGTGGCCAGCCCTGCTGGAGTTCCTCCAACTTTAACTTGAACCTGAATCCTAACGCCAACCCTGCCGCCTGGCCTGTGCTTGGACACGAAGGGGCCAGTGTGGGCACTGGGGGCTCGGCAGGGAACAACCCTCCTTCTCCCAACCTCTGCAGTCCAGTGGAGGGCCCACCGGCTCAGGGCAGCGGCAATGGCGGCGTAGCTATCGCCAATGGCAACTTCACAGGGAATGGCAGTGGGGGCAGTGGCAGCGCCTGGGGGGGCGTGGCTTCCCCCGACGTCACAGAGCCTCGCCCTCCCCCGCCCACGAATGTGTCTTTCAGCATCGAACCTCAGAACCTTAACACTGATGGACCAAATCACACTAAGAGAGAGCCACTGAGTCCCATCCACAGCCTGCCCAGCTGGGGGGGGGCGCCTACAGCCATGGGCTCCGTAGTCCCGCCTTCACATGGAGCCCAGCAGGTCAACGGTGAGGGGGGCTCTGTCTGGGGCAACGGGGACAACAAGTCACCCACCGGCAAGGATTCCTCCTGGGATTCTGCCGCAAGTAATTCGCCGGGGCTCCTCAACGCCTGGGGGCGTGCCGGGAGTGGGGGCTCGGCGGGCAGCACCTGGGGTCGCTCGCTGGGGGGGGACTGGGGCAAGCATTCTGGGGAGGCTAAAGGGTGGGAGTCGGCCAACAGCCCTCCCCAGGAGCAGCTCAACTCCTGGAGCTACCCTAGCAATGCCCCCGCCAGCGAGGGTAGCAGTGACAGCCTGGAGGGACGCTCCCACCGGAAGGAGAGGTCATCCAGTGTGGACGCAGCGGCGCCCCCTTTACCGCGCCAGGACCTGGACCCCCGCGTGCTGTGTAATACTGGCTGGGGTCAGATTCCAGTGCGGCAGCACACCGCTTGGGAGATGGAGGAGGCATCGCGTGGCGACCACAAGAGTGACATGGGCACCGAGGCCTGGTGCTCGTCCTCCGGCCCTGCATCTGCCGGGCCGCCAGCAGCCCAGGAAGGACCCCCCGTCAGTGTCGCACAGAGGTCTGACTCGAGCGGGAAGAGCGAGGGCCCTGGCACTGTGGCCGCCACAGGATGGGGCGTCGCTGCTCCGCCCCCTAGCCAGCCCGGCGCCGGATGGGGCGAGCAGCCAGCGAACAGGAAGACTGCCAATGGGTCTGGCGGCTGGGGTGAGTCCCACGCTGGAGGGCCAGGCTCCAGCAGCGCCAAAAACGGGCAGTCCTGGGGCGCCGATGAAAAATCTTCCGGATGGGATGACCCTCCTTCCAAGGCCAAAGCACAGGGTTGGGGCGAGTGCCCAAAATCCTCCCAGGGCTGGGGTAACGGAGCCGGAGGCGGGAGCGGTAATGCCGGAGACTGGGGAGAGCCCGGTGACGGTAAGAAGAATGGCACAGGGAACCTGTCCTGGGAAGGAGATGGCGGTGGCTGGAAGGAGACGTCCCGTGGGTGGGCAAAGCCTCCCACAGGGGCTGGAGGGGGTTGGGGAGACGCACAGCGCCCTGGGCCTCCGGCACAGGGATGGGGTGGCACAAAGTCCCAGGAGGGCACTAATGGAAACGGGGGAGGGAACGGCGGAAATGTGGGCTCTTGGGGGGGTCCGAACTCTGTGAAGCAGACAGGTCCCGGCTGGGCAGCGGCCGGCGGCACGAGCACGGGGGGAGGTGGCGGACCGAAGCAGGAGCCAAGTGGCGAGCCCACTGGCTGGGAGGAGCCTTCCCCTCCCTCCATCCGCCGCAAGATGGAGATCGACGACGGTACCTCAACTTGGGGAGACCCGAGCACTTACAACAAGACTGTCAACATGTGGGATAGGAACAATCCTGTGATCCAGAGCAGCCCCGCCTCTGGGGGCAACTCGGCCCCCAGTGGCGGGGGCGGCACCCAGCACCACCATGGGCACCACCACCCGAGCCATGCCCACGGCGCCCCCAGCAGTGGCAGCAGCAACGGTTCACCCAGCGTGGCCCCCCTTCACCAGCCGGGTGCGGCCCAGAACAGACCCCCTCTAGTGGCACCAGGTAAGCACTGCACCAGCAAGGCCTTCACCTTACTGCTTATGAGCTGCTAGCTGTGCGGTTTTAGCATTTAGTGCAGGATGTGAGGCTCTGTCCACAGGGTTTTTACTTGGCGGTTCCTTGCTGGGTTTTCACTTATTTAAATGGCAGATTAAATGCCCATCCATAACTGATAAAATACATAGGGGTGCTACAAGGCGGTATTAATTACGCAGGAACCAAGGCAGATGTAGTCGTTTTTTGCTGAAATAGCATTCCTACCAGCATGGAGATCCACAGAATGGAAAAACAGTAACGGGAGAAATGATGCGTACAGAGCCACAGCAGATTGGGTTCTCGTGTGCTGTCCATCACTGCCTGCTTTCATCCACTACTTCATGATATCTCCTGTTGGTTCCTGTTGGCTGATTCCAGGTAGCAAGTTTCAAAACATCCTGGCTGCTGTGGGTTTTGAGGTGATGGTTGAGGAGGAGCATTTACAGATGAGTGTGAATGAGGGGCATGGTCTTGGGATGCTGTTCTGTATTTGGGTCAGCTCTGTGCACTATATCTACCACACTTTGGTGTCTGATGGTCACCTGGACCTGAAATAGTCATTCTACCATGGTGAGGGGAAGGCACTGCAAAATTCCGCCTCGAAACTCCGCTTAAGGCCGCGGGAGCTGCTGGCGCCTACACGGAATGCTTCTTCCAACCCGACCGAGAAAGCGGCCAATTACCGCCAACTCCCGGCTCTGGAGGAAATGTGTCGTCATGGCAGGCGGCCGTCTGACGGTGCCCGAAGGCTGCCGCGCTTGGAGAGCGCTAGCGCCACCTGGTGTCTGCTTTGGCAGACGCTGCCAGCCCAGAGAGGGACAGTCCTGGCACTTCTGCTGCCGTGTGACTGCCCAACTGGTACTAAATCGAGCCAAGATTTAAAGAGACATGGCTACCGTTCTCTCTGGCCGGACAGGGTGCATGTGGGGGCTCTGCATGTAATTAAGTCCAGGTGAACCGTAAACTGTAAGCGTGTTTTAGCTGAAAAAAGCAGCGGGGGGAAGAGGGTTAGACATGTTCAGTGCTTGCGGCTCCGTCTGGCTGAATCAGGTGCCCTCTCTCCATCAGGCTGGGGAGAGTTGCCCAATGTCCCGTCCAAGTCCGAAGGCTCATGGGCCGAGCCCGCCTCCCCGGCCACCACAGTGGACAATGGAACCTCGGCCTGGGGCAAACCGCCCAGTGGCTGTGGGGGCTGGGGCGACAGTGGGCACGAGCCGACCAGGTCCTACGGCAGGGGCAATGTGGGATCTGCTGCCTGCAAATCAGGTGGGGCTTTGTCTGGGCAGCACTGGCTGAGGTACAACCACAGTACAAGGCACTTGAATAAAATATTTTACGGTATTAATTCATTATATTATTGTGTTATTATTCAGTTATTCTGTTCTTTTCAATTCTGTTAATATGGTCTTTTACTAGAATGTTCCTTTTGGGAGCAAGTGTTGGTCATACCTAAGCATTTGTTCCTGAAAACTGGATGGTTTTTGTTTTACCTTAGTGACACCTACTGGCAACACTGTGTTACTGCGGTTTACATTTATTTTGATGTCAGTGATGTGGCGTTTTCTAATTTTTACCCATTATTACTCTCAGCACCCAAATCTATGCAAGATGGCTGGGGAGGTGGTGGAGAGGAGCTGGGCGTGTCTGCGGGCCAGTGGGAGCACGACGACGGGGATGTGTGGAATAGTGCCACTTCGCAGGAGAGCAACTCCTCCTGCAATTCTTGGGGCAATCCTCCAAAAAAGGGACCACCGAAGGTGAGGGCAACCTTTCTGCCTTCTGTCTACCCTTAATACATCGTGGGGTATTAGACCCCAGATCCATTCTGGTCATTAGCCATAACCCTGATATGCCTTGTATGGGATTGCTGCAGAATAATTTTCTTCCTCCATTTTTTTATTAATATATCTGGCTTTTTATCAAAAAAAAAAAGCCACAACCTTTAGATTACGGCACTACTCCACTTGTTGATGTACAGATGCTGTACAAAACCTTTCCTCTTCCCATTGGGGAGTCGAACCCCGTTCACCTGAGTGACAGACAGGGATGCTAACCACTATACTGGCAAGGCTTTCTCTGCAGTGGCTGTAAGTGCAGCATAAAAATTTCCCCCGTGCCTGTGTAGGGGAAGGCGTCCAGCAAGCAGGACGACACCTGGATCATGACTCACCTGGTGAAGCAGCTCACAGACATGGGCTTCCCGGTGAGTGGGGCTGCCCGTGACTCAGAAGCGGGCCGTGAGAAGCTTTGGGGAATAACCCCTGTGGCACATACATTGGGAGTTAAATTGGGGTTAGGGGCTTTAAAAGCCCCTTCTCTGTGTGTCAGTTCTTGACTAACCGGGTACTTGGTTATAGTTAGCCTGTGTGGTTGACCGCCATCCCTCCTGTGTGTGCAGAGAGAACCAGCCGAAGAGGCTTTGAAGAGTAACAGCATGAATCTGGATCAGGCGATGAGTAAGTGCCGGGCCACCGGTCTCCCCCCTTGCCTCAGATTATGGGAATTTTTGCATGCCCCCCACCCCAAACACATGGCCGTGCTTGACGACTGTCTTGTTTATTTGTAATTTGTGCAGGTGCTCTGTTGGAAAAGAAGACTGAACTGGACAAGCGGGGGGTGGGAATTCCAGACTACAACAACGGCCTGGTCAGCAAACCGCTGGGCTGCCGACCCTCAGCCATTTCCAAAGAGTCCTCCTCAGACCGCGCCCCCTTCCTGGAAAAGGCACGTCTGCCCTCGAGATAAGCCCCCCCCCACCGCTGCTGGCCAGTCACTGTTCAGCCGCACTCCTGCCCTGCCCCCTGTTCACTCTCTACAGCCACTGTAATTGTACTTCATCATGAAGTTCGGCCACCATTCTGTAGATAATACAACTGTCTGTACCTCACTAAAGAGCAGCAATGTGATTGACTTCAGTGGCACCTGTGCTACACACCTTCCTGTAATTAGTGTTTTATGCCCCTGTCCCTCCCCAGTATAGTGTGCTGATAGATAATGCTGGTCAACAAAAATTTTCCCAGGAGTGGATCAGTAGTTTTTTCCATTCACATATATTATTGCCTGCTTGCTGCTACCATGCTTAAGTGTTATTTGACAGTTTAATGTCATGCAGTAAATGAACGATAATGCAGTTGTCTCTTTGCAGCATAATGATAACTAAAGCTACTAATTGCATTTTCTTTCCTTGTCAAATATAACTCATTTTTTCGAACTGCTGGGGCTGGCCTCTTGGGCTGTGGGGTCATATTTTGACGTTCAGAACCCATTGTGGCGCCAGCACTTCTTGATTCAGACCAGTAGGTGGTGCTGTTTTCACACTCTGACTAACCTCACTCCCTCTGCAGGACAGCGGCCTGACGGAAGATACCCCCCCCTCACCGTTTATGCCTTCTCCCAGCCTAAAGCTCCCACTGTCCAGCAGTGCCCTCCCCAGCCAAGTCCTGGGGGGAGTCTCCTCGGGGCTGACCATGCAAAACTTGAACAACAGACAGGTGGGCAGCAAACATCTCCATAGCAATACTGGAAGCATCCTTTATTCTGTGCTGTAAGGTTAGATGGGATTGAATAGATGCTGTAATTGAGTCGGTCCCTTAGGGGGCGCTTTTAGTCAGACATAGCTGCTTGTAATTCAGGGAAGGCTGTGGTCTATGCTGTATCAGATGCTGTGCTCGTAGGAGGCATTTGCGTTTTGGTCATCTGCATCAGTTAAAGGAATTAATGTGGTTGTGTTACAGTAGGCCTTTCATAAGATGTCATTTCTAGATAAAAACCGCTGTCTGACGTCTTCAGATGCTCAGCATCCGCCGCTGCTGCCTGCAGACGGAGACTTAGCATGTAGTGAAGTATGGAAAAGGATGGAGGGGGGGGTGGCTTCAGTTCACCCAACATGAGGCTGCAGCCCTTGTCACTGGTAGCAGGCATTGTCATTTTGAGTGGGGGGGTTGTTTGTTACAAATCACAATTCTTCAAGGTGGGGGTCTTTGGATCGCCACAGGATCCGAAATTCGATGTTTTTAAACATGTGCTACAGTAATTACGTTGGTCACATTTGTTACTGTATTCGCCCAGTTGCACAGGGCCCAGTTTTGTTAAGGGACTGAAATACACAAGTCTGGCATGGTCCTGTCATGAATCAGCAAGCGTGTGCAGACTATTCCAGCACCATCTCAATTTAAATCCAAAGTTCGGGCAAACTTCAAATTCTATAAAGTGAAATGACACCTGTGGTGCTTTCCCCATGCGGCTGCCCTTCATGGACAGCTTACTCTACAAAGAGCAAGTCGAGGGAAGCGTAAAGACAATTTCCCCACAGGGATCAATAAAGGTATCAATTATCAATTTTTAATAACGGAGACGTACCCGTACTCACACGGCCCTGCATACTAGAAGGGCTGAAATCATGACCAGACCGAGCTGGATATGTCACCACCATTTGATTGGTCGAATTGCAGAGGGACACCAGTGTTCTGCGTCGATATGCATGGATTATCTGAAGGAAAAAAAGGCCATTATTAGTATCATCTTGCGTCACGATGTATTGATTGTAGCGATAACTCAGAACTTGAAAATTTCCAACCACCTACTTAAAAAGTACTGTGGAACGGCTGAACAGAATGGATCTGTGATGCAAATTAACGCAAGGGAATGCTAATTCCGCTAGCGGTGATTCTCACAGACTTGCTAGTGGAATTTAGCACATAAATCATGATGTTCACTGTGTGAACAGTAATTAAGCGCCTCTTCAGTTTTCCGTTGCTGTTGCTCTCAAACCAGGCAACACCTTTACTGAGCTGACCCCCACGCATTGGAAAACCAAAGCAAAGCTGAAAGCGTGCTGTAAATAGTGTCTCCTCCTGGTACGGGATCGCGAACAGGTCGGTTCCTGTATGCCAGTGGAAAAATGCCACTAGATGCGAGTGCTGCCATGTACCAGATTTCCTGCAGTAAAATATTGTAGCAATGCCTCTAACATTCGCACGCATCTTTCCTGGCACCCCAAGCTGGATGACCACAAAGCCACTGCTATGTGTATAAAGCGACAGCCCTTGACAAAACTTAAAACTCAATAAAGGCTTTGATGTCCCCAAAATTCACGGTTCATTACACACTTTGGTTTTGAGTGCACGGTTCAGTGCAATTTCTGTACACCGGGAAAACTGCATTTGTTTTGAAATAATTTATTATTAAAACTGGAAACACAATTACGAACAGCTGTAAACCTAGGAAATGTCTGTCAACGTGTCTCAATAATGAAACCTAAGAGACTTAATTACAGGCTAAGAATAAATATGTTAAATTCAAAAATAATTCTGCATCATACTGCAAAGTATGGTGGCATATCTGTAACAATAAACACTGATATAGCCCTATATATAGTTTTTTTTTTTTTTTTTTTTAAGTTCTGAATTTCCTGGCAAAAGTACCTTAAATGCCTTGGAGACTTGCAGATGCCATTTTTGCCTTTGTCATCACGAATGAGTTTGCACGTCGGATGTGTTTCCACATTTCGGTATAATATAGCCGACAGTCTTGGTCTTATAAACTGCTCTCTCCCCAGTGCCGGTGTAATTTACTGGGAAACGAAAATGTCCTCTGGCTGCTGCTTATGATTGACTGTAACCCCTTAGCCTTAACCAACACACAGCCACAGTATAGTTTAATGTTTTCAGTGTTGAACATCTACTTGTGAATTTAGGCTTCACCTGTGTGAAATGTATTCATTCGTTTTGTTATGCGTTTCGAACCGAAAATGATGTAGCCAAACGGCACACAACCAATACCTCGTCTTTAGGCAAACAACCGAAAGCGGTGTCGGGGTGTCACCTCACACCTCTTGCTGTCTGTAGGGCAACGGGGATCGCTCTTGTCATCACTCTCTCGAACATTCAACTTGCTTTCAGTGTGATGCCGCCACCACACCACGTCGGCAAGTGTCATAATCTTTTTGCACCCCCCCTCACCCTGCCCATGGCAGATGCAGAGCGGAATGTTTGGCAGTACCGGAGCAGCACAAGCCCGGGCCATGCAGCCCCCCCCACCGCCGCAGGCTCCGCCCACTCAGCCGTCAGTGCCGCCTCTCAACTCCTCCCAGCCTAATCTCCGCGCTCAAGTGCCTCAGTTTCTCTCCCCTCAGGTCAGTAGTGTGTGTGTGGGGGGGGGGGGCACATCACATGTCTAGATGGATGCTGGATTATGGTTGTCCAAAACAACAACGTTCTTGAAACCAACCAAATACATTTTTTTTCTATGCTACTAAGATTGCTTGGTATAAGAACAATTTCTTTACATTTTTTTGTTCTTGTCCTTCAAAGATGATTTTCATTGGTACCCCCTTTACAATTCAAATCAAGCCCGGTCTAGAGATAAATATGTGTTGTAAAATTTTTGTTACATCAAAATTTAATGTTTGTCTTTTTCTGACTCTCTAAGATCCATTCTTACCCAGTTTGATCAGATTTGACATGTAATTTGAATCTATGGTACCTCATACAAATACCGTTTGCACAGTTCAGCAGTCATCCATTGGCCACAAACGGAACGAAACAAGATATTGCAGCTGAGAACATCAGCTCCAGGAAATTTTTGACTCGTATCAAATCTGGGAACACTGGGAACTTCAGAGGATTGGGCGAATTAAGTGGACCAGAATCTCACACACTGTTTCGTGCACTGAACGTCAGCGGCAGTTGGCTGAACATGCCTGTTGACCAGTGACATTCTGATGATGATTTCTGCACAGCCAAAATGATTGGTCGTTCACTCAGTGAAAGTTGTCAACGATGCAGCTGAGTGCAAAGTAAAACTCATCACTGACCTTGGTACATGTATCACCACTGACCAAGTCCACCGAGCAGCTTTGCTGAAACTGTTGAACATCATAGACGGTTGTACCCAGACTATCAAAAGAGAACTTCAATTTTGCCACTTGAAATTGGCTGGCTGCAGCGAAACACTGACGAACGATATCTGACTGCAATTACAGTTTGTTTGGTATTTATGGGCCATCATTGTGCATTAGTCTTGTCAATTTTCTAATCTAAGACATTCATTGTAATTCACCAGTAACATTTTCACCTGTGACGCTGGTTAAGTACAGCGTGGGTTGGTCAGGCCCGGTTTTATAATGACGTTACCTTGATAAATCCTGTTTTTTTACCTTAAATTTGCAGATTTTAGCACATGACAAGTTTTCCGTTATATGCCAAATCTGATCAAACTGATTAAAAATGGATCTTTGAGTCAAAAAAAGACACAAACATAAAATTTTGTTGTAACAAAAATTTTAGAATGCATATTCATCCCCAGCCTTGGTTCGATTTGAATTGTAAAGGGGGTACCAATGAAAATTGGTCTTTGAGGGACCTCAAAATGAAGAGCAATGGTTTTTTTTGACAACCCTAATGATGGGTCTCTGCTCACTGGATTGCAGCTCACGGCACTTTTGTGCTCTTTTTAGGTTCAAGCACAAGTCTTGCAGTTTGCAGCAAAAAACATTGGTCTGAACCCTGCACTTTTAACCTCACCAATAAACTCTCAACAGATGACTCTGTTGTACCAACTACAGCAGCTGCAAGTGGTGAGACGTCCTCATCGCCCCCCACTGTGCCGTGCGAAGCAGGTTCCTTTTCAGAAGTACTAAACCAATGTCCCATGCGCCCCCCCCCAGGCATACCAGCGTTTACAGATCCAGCAGCAGATGATGCAGGCACAGCGCAACGTCTCCGGGCCTCTCAGACAACAAGAGCAGCAAGTGAGTGCCCTCGCCCCCACCCCACGCCAGCCTGGAATTCTGATCCGGGTATCTGCATGCACGCTGACCGCACTCGTGTACTCCGTGACCCTTCCCCAGGTTGCACGTACAATCACTAACATGCAGCAGCAGATCCAGCAGCATCAGCGCCAGCTGGCTCAGGCCCTGCTGATGAAGCAGCAGCAGGCGCCGCCCCCGCCGCCCCCCCATGCTGGCCTGCACCCCGGCGCCACCGCCGCTAAATCAGCCCTGGACGGATTCCCGGCCCACCCCCCGGCCCCGGGTCTCTCCGACCTGCAGACCAAAGAGCCACAGTCGTCTCCTAGCTCCTATGCTCCCTACCAACTCTGTGAGTGCTACCTCCCCCTGTTTACCACCTCCTCCAGTGGGGCACCTGCTGACTCCCCCCCCCCCGCATTCTCCCCAGCTGGGCTGAACACCAACATGAATGTAAACTGCATGGATGTGGGGGGGCAGCCAATGAAGGAGCCGCCTCAGCCTCAGTCCCGTCTCTCCCAGTGGACGCACCCCAACTCCATGGAGAACCTGGCGGGAAACCCCACCCACCTGGAACCCAACCTCAACAAACATGGTACGGCCGTCGGGGAATCAGCCTGTGTTTGTATGCGTGCCAAGGTGCCGGCCTGCCTGCCTGCCTGCGTGAGTGTTTTTTTCCTGTTGTGTGCCGTGTGCCATTTTGCAATTTCCTTAACGCTCCGCACGGATGGCAGGAGCAGCTATCTGCGCTTGAACCAGGTTTGTGGGCCCCGGCCATGCTGACTCATCTTGCCCTCAACACTGCCCTGTGATTGGGCGCTCACCCACCGCACTCCGTCTTGCCTCCCCTGCGTGTTCCTTTCTATGCGACAGGCGGCTGACACGTGGTTTTTTTTCACGCAGAGAGACACGCATCAGCCTCACTCACTGGCTCCTTAGATCTTTATTTTGAGGTTTGGTTTGATCTAGTTTGTCAGATCCACCAGACTTGTGAATATGATGTCTCTGTTAAAGTTCCAGTTGAGCTGATGCAGAACAGAATCCGCCATGTTTTGCTCAGACAGGTCCCCAGTAGCATAAATGTGCCTAAACTGTGTCTGACTACCGCACCTGACTACAGTTTTGGCTCAATGGCACACTGGTAGCGTTAATGAACTGGCATCTTCGCAGTTCGAAACGCGACAGTGCGTTTCGTGACAGTCGTGAGGTTATGTCGCGGTGTCTGTGCCCTTGTGACGTTGGTGGTACGTTGCCCTCGCAACACCTTTCCTAACTGCGTCCTGTGTGCTCGAGCATCAATGAGCCATAGCCCCTTCGGCTAACTTGCTGGTTTCACCGATCTGGGGCGGGGGGGGGGGGGGGGGGGGCGGGGGGGGGGGGGGGGGGGGGGGGGGCGGGGGGGGGGGCGC
>JAODLD010000101.1:9333026-9343544 GCA_026781065.1 Mormyrops boulengeri
GCCCAACCTGGGCCACCCTGGGAAGCCCCCCCTGGATGATTCCTACAGTCCCTACAATCTGATGGCCAGCTCAGAGTCTCCCGCCAGCCCGCTGGTGCCCCCGGACAGCTGGGGGCAAGGAAAAGGCGACAAGATCTCCAACGGCACCAACATCAACTGGCCACCAGGTTTGTGGGGGCGGGGCACTGGGCGGTTTGAAATGTCGAGGTCACGAAAGCCAGTGACGGGGAATTCCACTGCAAATATGAATCACCCTGATTTTAACCCTCAGACAGGGTCTTTTTATACGCTCTTCATCTGCTGTTTGGTTGTCAGGGTCTTTCCATAGATGACACCATGTGTATCTCTTGTTGTGCCCGCTGCTCGTTTCTTTTAGGTGTTTATAGGCAACAATGAAATGGGCACATCTACACAGAGCTTTTTGGGAAACCCCGACATGGCATGTGATTTTTCCTGAGGTTTCTAATTCAGGCGCAAAAAGTTTGAAATATTCTGTTCTCGGGTTGATAATCACGTAATGTGTGGGGGGGTGCTCCTAGCTCTGAGTCTGACACCTCGTAACCTTGCAGAGTTCTGTCCGGGCGTCCCCTGGAAGGGGCTACAGAACATCGACCCGGAAACGGACCCCAATATGACACCCGGAAGCGTCCTGAGTGGGCCCACCATCAACACCAACATCCAGGACGTGAACCGCTTCCTGCTGAGAGACCGGAATGGAGGTGAGCGGTGCTCCCTAGTGGTGGGAGGCCCATGGATCATCCATAGCATGCCCCACCCTTCAGCCTCATGAGAAATGGGCCCCCATAAGTTGGGTTTTGGTGTTACGGCAGGGTGTGTCCCTCCCATTCTACACTGTGTCCCCTTCATCCCGTTCTCGTTACAGCATAGGTCACTTTAACTGTTGGGTAAGCGACTTACAGGTCACTCTGCTGGACAGCCCCAGTCCAGCGCCACCAGCCCCTTTCCTGGCTTTTAGCTTCAGGGTTCTCTTGAACATGATTTGATTCTTTCTTTTGATTGGCCCAAACCCTGACCTCCTGTTTTGAAAACACCATAGGCTCCTCCCCCCCACCGTCTCAGAGTGAGGCTTCGCCTCTCACCGGTGACTGGCCACTCGGTGTCTACAGTAGCTCATTCACTTTGCCTTCCCTGGATGGTGACACCGCAGGTACAGCCCCCACCCCCCATGCCCCAAACTCTCCCCCGCCCCCGCCCTTCGCGTGTTCTAGAGTTGTGGTTTTTTTGCGAAACCGGATGCACATGCGTACCTTGGCTGATTCCGAGAGCCTGTGCGTGTGTGTGTGTATTATGTAATAAAAACCCATTCCTTTGACTTTGTGGAGACCATTTTTTCAGGTCCGCACAAAGATCTGTGAATGCAATCAAAAAACTAAAAATGCCATAAGTCTTGTATCTAGTTTGGATACTTATGGATAAGGTTAGGGCTGGGTTGGGGTTAAGGTTGTCATGCTGGGATTAGTTTTCCCCATAGAAATGTATGCAGAGTCCCTACAAAGATCTAATTACAAAACTGTCTGTGTGTGCGTGTGTGTTGGCGTGTCCCCACCCGTGTCGGTAACCTGCACCTGTGTGTGCCAATGAGATTCTCGGCTGCCGCTACGCTTGTATGATTGTTGTCCCTCCCCTTTGTGAGGCATGGTCCCCACCCCCAGCATCGCATACATGTAGCTGGAGCGTAAACAGTTCTTCGTAGAAGCCAGCAGCCCACGTCCTGCTCCTCCCCTCCGAGGGCGCAGCCCGGCTCAGATCTCTCACGTCCCGCTCATTGACACACTTGCCTTCTTTCTTTGTTCGAAATACCGACACTTCTCCTTCTCAGGATGTTGCATGCGGGGAGAGCTTGATAAGCCCTGAGGCCCCATGTCTCAGGCTCACGCTGCGTGCGAGGCGCTCCATTTTCTGTGTGAAGTGTGAGGACTTGGGAGGAAATGCACAAATTCACTTATGGGTTAATTTTCATTGACGATGGGGGTGGAACAGCTACTTCTCTGACATGCTTGTTCTGATCTGCTCATACTAATGAGTTTGCTCCAATTAGATCCTTTTTGATCCTGTTGCGCCCCCACCCCCCGTACTCCTCGCACTAACAGCACGCCCCTGTCTCCCCCCAGGTAAACTCTCCGACAGGAAGTCGGCCTGGTCTCCGGGGCCCAGCTCGCACACGCAGGCCTCGCTTTCCCACGACCTGTGGAAGGTTCCCCCAGGTCCTCGCAGCAGCGCCGCACCGTCCCGCCCTCCTCCCGGCCTGACCAATGCCAAGCCCTCGTCCACCTGGGGAGGCAACACGCTGGGCCTGGTGCCAAGCTGGGGCAGCTCTTACTCTTCAGGTAAGGGGTGGGGGGGTAGGGGTATGTGTCTGCACTGCCACCGCACTCCAGCTTGTCACCAACCGAAATCGGGGGCCGACGCCCTGCCTAACGTCGAGCGTGTGTTTTGAAGCATGGCGGTCTGCCACAGCACGAGTCGGATAACCACTGTGAGTGTAACGGCAGGCCGCTGAACTCACGGTGACTCCTCACCGCCCTGGTGTGGCCTTCCACTTACCTTTCCACTCCAACACACTCCTGTACCGCGCCCCATAAGTCAGTTTTTAAAACCGTTGGGACCAGGTCATTTATACAAGCTGTCGTACCGGGCACATTTTTTTGTATTGGTCTTCTTTTAATGCCTTTGCTATTTTACTGATTCTTTAACATATGTTTAGTAAAGTCAGTCCAGAAATGTTTTTTAAGCTAATCTTAAGCTTCTAATTTAGATTTGTTTTAACTGCTTGGAACATTTTATAATCTTTTATGTTCTGTTCAGTCTGTTTTGCTATCCTTATACCATTGGCATGAATATAGCTGTAGTTGCTGGCATGGTGTTAAGTCTGCATAACTATCTCACCCTCCCCGCTAACTCCTTGTCAGGTGGGACCACCTGGAGCACCGACAGCTCCAGCAGGACCAGTAGCTGGCTCGTGTTGAGGAATCTCACTCCCCAGGTGTGTGTGTGTGTGTGTGTGTGTGTGTGTGTATCATCTCGAGGCAGGGGGGAGGGTGGCTAATCAGGGGGTGAAGGGTGACTCTGATGTACCCGCGTGTCCCTGCAGATCGACGGCTCCACACTGCGGACCCTGTGCATGCAGCACGGCCCCCTCATCACATTCCACCTCAACCTGACCCAGGGCAACGCCGTCGTGCGCTACAGCTCAAAGGAGGAGGCCGCCAAGGCCCAGAAGTCCCTGCACATGTAGGTTGCCGCCCCCTCAACCACGTCCTCGCCTGTCGGGTGACGCTCAGACCGTCTCATGCCTTTGTCCTCATCCAGATCACAAGGGCCCTTCCTGTTCCTTAAACAAGCATGTGACCGGTTTCTTGCATGTGATTGAAAAGTCTGGGAAATTCTGAAGCCCTGTCTTGCTGTCTAGGGTAGTGTTTCTCAAACCGGTCGCCAGAGATCCCCAGATAGTCCATGTTTTTGCTCCCTCCCAGCTCCTAAAATGTGAATGGTCTGGGAGGGAGCCAAAACATGGACTGTTGGGGTTCGTCGAGGACGGGGTTGAGAAACGCTGGTTTGGGCAACTGAAGTGCAATATAGACATGACCCCCCGAACAGGAGGCCTGTCGTGACTGTGGAAATTGCATCAAATGCATCAGCTGTGACCGAAGTGGTTCAGTCTCTGCCTCTGGTCCACCCGTCCAGGTGCGTGCTGGGTAACACCACCATTCTGGCTGAGTTTGCTGGGGAGGAGGAGGTCAACAGATTCTTTGCACAAGGTCAGTCCCTCACGCCCACCACCAGCTGGCAGGCCAACCAGGGCACCAATCAGACACGGCTGGGGGGGGCCGGAGCGTCGCATGCTATGGGCCACTGGAACTCCGGCAGTCTCGGGGGCGGAGGCAAGGCTGGCGGCGACCTGCTGTGGGGCGGGGTCCAGCAGTACTCTAGCCTATGGGGACCACCCAGCGGTGAAGACGCCAGGGTCATCGGGAGCCCCACCCCAATCAACACACTGCTTCCCGGGGACCTGCTGAGAGGAGAGTCCATCTAGGATCTAATACCACTCTTCCCCACCACCCCCCCACCAACCCAACGGGAGGCAAGAACTGGAGGGAGAGCGTAACCAAGCAAATCAAAATCACGTGGCGATAATCAGTCACCAGAGGCCATGAACCTGAAGGCTGGGGAGAAACACTCATGGCTGCTGACCTTTTTGACCTTTTTCTGCACCCCACCCTTCCTGGAAGCATTGTTTTCAAGTGTTGCATTCATGAAGAGAAGTAGAAGGATGTGCCCCCTCTTCTCTCATAACATGGTGTGAAGTGTTTGGGTTTTTTTTTGTTTTTCTTAGAAATAATGTGTGAAAGCTGCCATCGCAGGCTTCACTGAGGCCACACTGAACTCGTGGCCTTGAGTCCTGCTCCCCCCACCCCCCCTCCCCACACACACACAGACACACACAGACACACACGCACACAAATGCACATAGCCCTGCAGAACTGTGTCATTCCGGGCATGACCCCGGCCAATGGAATGCCTATCGTTTTTTTGTTTGTTTTGTTTGCTCCTGGTTTTGTTTAGTTAGTTTGTTTGTTTTGGCACTAAGTAACATTAGCCTTAACTGCTCTTAAGTCCAGGTCGTTCACATGCTTTTTAATTACCGAAGAAACAAATATGAAATTGCACAGTCTCATTTCTGAGCCATCAAATGGAGCAGAGAACACGAGCGGACAGCGGCACCATGACGGCAGGGGGGTGGCGAGCCGCCCCCCCATCCGGCGACCCCCAGCGCCCGTTCGCCCCTCACCATGCTTTCATCTTCATTTCTTATATGGATTTACACAGCTGTATCAATCTTATATACATTTAGATATATATTGTATGCAGGCTGTTTTTTTTATATATCTATTGCAACATAAGCTGAGAATTGATATTGAACATTTGGATCTGCCCGAGGGTGCGCGTGTGTGCGTGTTCGTGTGCAGGCGGGTGTGTGTGTGAGTGTTTGGGTGCTCAAACCTCAGCTCTACAGAGCTATAAGAAACACTTCTTGATCCATATGGCAACCTGTCGAAGGATTACTCCCTTTCCAGAATTTTATCATGGTGTGTTTTGTTTTTGTTTTTTTTTTTTTGTTTTTTTTTTTTAATTTATTTTGTTTTCCCTTCGTCTGATCCATTGGTGACCTCCAAGGTTCCATCACCTGCCATCATGTGACAACGTGCAATACAAGCTGTGGGCTTTCTTTTCCTCACCCGTGCAGTAGGGCGAACCCCACAAGCCGGTTACCTTTTTTTTTATTTATTTTATTACAAACTCAACCCCCCCTCTCCCCCGGCCTATTATTTGTTGTTTGAAAATTTTTCTGGACCGCAGGTGGCACCCCCTACCCCAGCCAGCGCCGACGAAGACTTTTTTTTTGCACCTCTTGTTGAGGATGAGTGGGTGGGGTGGGAGAGGATACAGCCACATACAACAGGGACTGTTCTGGAGTTGCGGGGGGGGGGGCACAGGGAAACTGGCATCATACCAAATAAGAGGTGTTTCTTATAATGCAGTAGGGGTATCATCTCGTCCGGTACAGACGTGTGAACTGAAACTGATCATAGCACTTAAGGGGAGCGGGAAGCTCACGCCACAATGCCAACACAGAAAGGGGGTGGGGGCCAGGGGCAGAACAGTCCTCGTGGCGCCCACCCCCACTCCTAACCGCTGTTTGTACTGTATCTCTCTGTTTCCCTTTCATTTTGTTTGGTCCCTACTTGGTCTAGGGACTGGAATGGACAAAAAAAGGTAGCTGGATAAATTGGGGGAGGGGGGAGATTTATTTAAAAAAAAAAAAAAAAAAAAAAAAAAGAGACTGAATCATCTGCTATGAGGCAAACTCCGAAGCTTTTGCTTTTTAAGTATCCAAGTAAACATCACTGTTACTCCGCCATGTTTAGCCTTTTAGCCTGGAAACGCTAGACATGCAATTCTACACGGATCCAGCGGGGGGGGCTCTCTTTGTGCAGAGGCCCCGCCGACGACGTGTGATAAATTTGGCCACCGAGTGCCTGTCTGCTGTGGAGCCCGTGGCACCCTGTGCGATTTCTACAGCAGCGCTCCGTCCCTCCCTCCGGGCGTGCCGACTGGACTCCGTGCCCGACTGAGGACAGCGGCGCCATCAGAACTGGCTGATCAGTACTACTGCGCCTGTGCTCGAGCTCACCTCATCATCTGTCCTGCCCTGTCTCCTCACATAGATCACTTTAGCTGGAAAGTTGAGACAGTTGAGTTCTTGGTCTTGGTCTGGTGTTTTTTTGTTCTTGAATCAGCAGTGTTCTGTATTTTTTGTGGTTTATGTAGCTGTACTTGTTAGAAATCTTGATGTTAATGGTTCCTTGTTTTTTTTTTTTTGTTGATATTGATGTTTTTCTTGGTCTTCACGGTAGCTGCTTACCAGCCCTTCACAGCGTGTATGCAGAAACACTTTGGTCAGGACCGCCTCAGTAATTGTGGCCTGTGTGAATGGCATTTATGGGGATTATTACTACACAGATCTGCGTCTGGGTTTTTTCCCCCCTCCGTTTTTGTGTTTTTTTTTTTTTTTTATTATTTTATTTTAAAGGTCCTGGTTGTATCTTGAGGTGTGGCGGTTGGGCTTACATGTCGGGTCTCTCAGACCAGCAGGTCTGACCTCCCCCTCTAGCTGCTGCATCTGCTCCTTGGTCGGCATTCCTGCCCCTCGCACACACTGGCACCGCGCTGCCTATCCCTATTGGTCAGGAAAAGGGAGAACCACCTTCAGCCCCAAAGTCAGCTGCTGCTTAACAAGGACTCTGAACACTACATGAGCCCGGGGGCCACCTTGAGGCCCTGACAGACCTCCTCTTTATCCTAACTGATACAGACGCACGCGGGACAGCCGTCGCAGAGCCTGTGTCTATGCAAACGCGAGGGGGCGCACTGAACGTCCTTGTGCCACCCCCGTCCCGGCCCCCACCCTCTCTGCAGGGTGTAACAGACCAAGAAACTGTCACACACCGCCGTCTGGCGTAGCGGAAGCGGGGTCCTTGCACTCCGCCCGCCAGCTGGGCGTCTCGCGTCCGCTCCATCTCAGGGCAGGATCAGCAGCTCAATGACGCGTCTCCTTCCTGTCCTCCATGTGAGAGTACAGCTTTCCGTCCTCCGCTCCCACACACCCCCTTGGCCTACTTCACTGGCACACGGCAGCTCCACCATGGGGAAGCAGCCCGAGGGGCGAGAGGTCAACCTTTCGGGTCCCAGATCAAGCCACCTCACACTTCTGAGGATCACCCCCCCCCCCCCTCCCCGATATTGGAGGGTGGGTGGCAAATCTGCTTTAAACTTGCGATGGCACTAGAAGTTACTCAGAAGGTCATTTCTTCACACGACCCCCCTGCCCAGCTTGAGACCTCAAGAAGCCGTTGCATAGAGAGGCTTGTGTTTCCGGGGGAGTGGGGAGGGGGCACCCCCCTTCTTGCATTCCGCTAATGCCTGTGTGCCAATATGATGAATTTGTCTCAACTTTTTTTTTTTGGTTCCTTTTCCCTTTAAACCGAGGATCCTTGTGGTGTGTGTGAGCCATTAGCTCAGTGATACTTGCCCCCCCCCCACCCACCCAGACACACTGTCACAGGAGACCCTGATCTGCTCCCGGCTCCTATAAGGCACTTTGGCTCACAGGTAGCACTTCAATCATGTCCGATAATCTCGCTGTCAGCTGGGAATGCTTGACAGGAGCCTGTCTGCGAGGGAGCCCTGTGTGGCTTATCCTGGGTACATGTTATTTTTTTAAAATACCAAAAAGGTTTTATTCTGATTTTTATGATGTTTTTTTTTTTTTTTAGAAAAGTGTTTTTTTTTTTTCTTTTCTAAATATAAAGGAGCGGTAATGTTTGAGCTCCGGACTGAGTCGTTTCTGGCCTGGAAGCCCTCGCATCCACAGCGGCTCGCAGTGCACCTTGTGGGGAGACGCTCTGCGGCTTGTGTTCACTTGCGGCCTGCCCAGAGCAGGGATTGCAGAACCACACATTTCCTCAGACCCAGGTCCTTTTGGGTCCACTGTATTGATACTCATATTGATGAGTCTTTCTGGATATCGTCATGTGGCTAGATTTGGGGGAGGGGGGGCACCCACCAATGCAGCAGCCCTGAGTGACACCCACCCACCCCCCAATCCCATAAAGCTCAGCTGCACGGAGCAGGTTCTGCGGCTCCCTCTCAATCTCCGAGATGCTGTATCCAATGCCCCTGAAGTTTGGTAGTGTGTGTTTATCGCTTGGGACGGGATGTGAAGGGAAGTGTGCAGATACTAATCGGATGAACATAGGCGATTGTTGAAAGGGCCTGGGCTGATTATGCACCTGCTGGTTTATGTACGCATGAGAGACACGTCTGACTGAGCGCTTGATTTTCTTTTGGTCCAGTGTGTTAAATTCCTTTCCTCTCCAACCCGAGCCCTGTTCTTTTACAGTACACATATTTCCCAGAGGAGAAAATATCATAAACATATCAAAACCTATATACAAAAGAAACAAATACTTGAATCAACAAGCGCCAATAATGTAATGTGAACACATTTTGTAATGATTTTGTCTGACTTATACACTTCCAAGCTTTTTGATGGATACCAGTTTGAAGTTTAAAAAAAAAAGGTAATTAAAAATCTTTAGGGGAAAATGCAAAGCGACATTTGTTGTATGTACGTTGTAAATGTTTGCACAGCGTTGAGTGTCTGTCGGTACTACAGGCTGTTTGTCTGTCAGTTCTGCTCAGTATGATCTCCCTGTTCTGTTTTCCTTTTTGTTTTTTGTCAATGTCGAATCATGATGGATATTGTTATTTTCTTATTAGCTTCTAACGTTGCACTGAGTGTCCGCTGCCCCTCAATCAGCTAATCGTACAAAGTGAGACAAAGTATCGAGGGGAGATGGTGACAGTTCACGTGTAAATGTTTACTCAAGGACTTCATGGGGAAAAAGACTTTTTGTTTATATGTAAGATGTCTATCTACCTTTATAGTGGCTTTTTTGTGGAATAATCCGGCGGCGGATTATGAGTATTGCACCATTTTCTTTTTCAGGTTATAAAGGAAAAAAATACAAAAAAATATATATAAATTAAAAAAAAAAAAAAAAAAATTGTGGCCATAGGTTGTGGAAGTACTAGAACTGTCCGCCTTTGCGTGCAAAGCAAAGAATCAAAGACCATCAGAGGGTCTGTTTGTCATGAGACTAATTTCAGAGGTGCCTACCATTTTTTTTGTGTGTTTTGTCATCCCCAGTTTGCAAGGCCACCTGTCGTTTACAAACATTTCTATATTCTGAAGTTCAAGAAAAAGGAATTTACTATGGGAATGTTATTTAAAAAAAAAAAAAAAAAAGACTGAGTTTTCTTCCATCAAAGGAAAAGAAAAGAAAAAAAACTGCATAATGAAGACATGCTATTTTCAGAACTCTGGGATCGATCAGTGTTTTGTTCTATTTCATTGTTTTTTTTCTAAATGTTCTATGGACTGTGTTCATTCGTTTTAATTTCATGTTAAAGACAGTTTGCTCTCTGTCTTGCACGCACACACACAGACACAGACACACACACACGCACTCAAGAAGTGGATGCCTCAGGAAAGCCCGGGTTCCAGAGTACTTATTCCACACTATTTTAATGTACATTTTTATGGGGGTAAAACGAAAAGAATAGTAAAGGGGGGGATACAACTCCAAGCACTGAAGGTTATGGATTTCGAAGAAAAATACCTTTGTTTCTAAATCCGTAGCAGTTACATATTTACCAAATAATGGACTTAAAATGAACTCTAAAAATTGAGTGCTTTATATATAAATCTATATATAAAATTGCTTTACACTTTAAACAAAGTGATCAATGTTTTTTTTTTCCTTTTTCTTTTTAATTAACAGCAAGAAAACACGCAGCTGTTTGTGTGTTAAAACCTTGTTGTATCTTCGTAATGAGGCCCTTTCCTGTAAAGGTCAGGAACGTCGTGCATTACTGTCTCTCTCTTTGTCTGTTTTCCTCCTTTGTTGTGGCAGGTATTAAAAAAAATATTATGAAGATGGGTTTGGATTTCTGCGCCGAAGTAGATGAGAAGCTGGTTTGAAAGGATCATGATCTATGCACGTGGGGGGGGGGGGTATTGGGACCCGCTTCTGTGGCTTCTCTCTCGGAGATTGCACGGTTCCTCGTAAGGATGCATTTCTGTCATCCTAAGATGCTCCATCGTACTCGTGCCCCCCTCTCCTTCCTCCTGCGTTACATTACCATGCTGCGTACTCCTAAACCAACGGGTCCCTCTGGTTTTGCTCAGCACTGTGGGTTATTGAGACAGCCCATCACATGTTTTTTAAAAGGGTTGTTTTTGGTTTTATGGGAAGGAAGTGGGACTGGAGTTGTGCTTTTGCCTTTTTTAATATTTAGATAACTGTCTGTATTGAGACTTAGGGAAAAAAATACCTGTTGAGGGGGGGGGGGGGGGGGGGGGGGGGGGGGGGG
>JAODLD010000101.1:9350827-9391535 GCA_026781065.1 Mormyrops boulengeri
GAAAATGAATTTCTACCAAAAACAGTGATGGATCAGGTTAGTGATGTCGGACTGCTATTATTTTGCACACAACTGTACATACCCCATCCCATGTTACAGTGCGGTAGGAACGTCTTTATCACAGGTGGTGAGGACACTGAATTATCCATTAGTGCAACAGGAGACTTGAGTGGACTTTTCAAACAACTGCAAAGGATCTGGTGATTTATGCATGTATGTTTCTTTACTACCCAGGTAGCCAGTTTGTAATTACTTTTACTTCACATTAATAGCAGTAAATTAGTTGTTTTACCTGCTGTTTTAAGTGTGGTGTGTTATTCCTGTGCGTTTGGTCGCTCTGGCTCCGTAGTCGAATCTTAAATCTTCTGATTGGCCCAATACAACATTATTATTATTTTCTATTATCCAAAGCAATCAAGGGTTACAGGTTCGTTTCTGTATTATTAGGTCAACACTCTGTCCATATTATACCTATGGAATGTCACTAACCGGTAATCGGGGCTATAGCCCCAAGTATTTTACCCCGGATTTCCTTAAAAAAAAAAATAAGTTTACTTTTTCAATAGCTAGAAATGCCCCTGGTCTAATGTTAGCTTTATCAAACCTTGACAGACTCACATAGAAACCATTGCTAAGGTAGGATTGGACAAGACTCATTCTAAGGCGGGAAATTGCGTTTCATTAATGTTTAATAGTGTTGACCAGATAAAGTTTCATGAACCATTTGCAATATTTTCTGACACCACTAGACGGTGCTCTGTTCAAAAAGGGGCTCAAAGGATGCCCCAAAGTAAACCAAGATGACCATCTAGTGGCCATCACTAATGTTTAATATCTACACACAGACATCAACTGCAATAGTCCCTTCAGCGGAAGTTCAACTGCAGCAAGATAATCGCGATTCATCAAAGCTGTACAGTTAGAAGTACAGAAGAGTGGGAGTCTATACCTGAATTTAAATGGTGGCTGAAGCCAGTTGCAAGGGATGGTTGTTGGCCACACTGCAAATCATCCTTTACAACCAACGTAAATTTTGTTGATGAAAAATTTGTCAGTTATCATCAACCACATTTATTGTCAGACTAAAACGAGACGATAACTAAAAAATGATTTCGCCAGGCCTAAGACTATGACGAAATGTACTGACACGTTTGTCAACAAATAAAAAAAGAGACGAGATCCAATCAGAACTAATGGAATTTGCATAAGACAGGGGTATTCAACTAAAATTTAAAGAGAGGTTCATTTAGAGAATTTCTTGAAGCAAAGGTCCGGAAGATCATGATGTCTATTTAGTGTGAGATATATTTAAGTAGCCTATTAGTTGTATCAACATTGCATGTAATAAAATCCCTGACGGTCAAATCAAATTAATTCAGTACAATTCAAAAACTTTGACAATATTTACTGTCACATGACATAGAACTGAACATGTATGTATGACTGCCGATATGTATATTTTCTCATTTAGTAAATAAAAGTAGGGCTGCATTTCAAAATAAGACAAAATGTGAAAATTGTTTAAATAAAATGCTTAAGCCATAGAATTCTAATACAGTCGTGTTTATGTCACATATTTTAGTGTTCATGGATTTAAGTATTGGTTTCGATAATCCCACCGGTAATAAAATTAAAGTCTCGTTTTAATATAAATACATACAAACTTGTCACTTTAATCGCCATTAGAGTAGGATATGGGCGGTCTTATTTGGAAGATATAAAACGTGACATAAAATGAATATGAGAAAGACAACATATTTGTCAGAGTAACAACGCAAATGGAATGATGGCAGTTTCAGGCGAAAACAGTGCATTTTACTTTTCATTCCAAATAAAACGCAGGGCTGCCAACTTAGCCCAGCTGGCTGGAGTGAGATTTTCAGTTCGAGATATCTGCACACATATGTAACAGCTCTTACCTTGTAAATAGTCTGCTTTTGTATTTGTAGTCTGCTTTTGACGTAGCTAATTTGAGGTTGACGTAAGATTTCCTGCGCGAGTCTGACAGCATGAGTGTCATGCTAGATGCTTGAGATTTGGCAACCCTGGAAATACTTTTTTTTTGTTTCACCCGAGCTGATTTATATAACAAATAACATTACTTTATACAGTTGTTAAAGTGGAAAGTTCAACGAACATGAAATCACCAATAAACTACATCTACAAATATTTAATATTTTTATTTTAATATCCAGAGAGCAGGCCTGGTGACATTATAGCCTATGCACTTTATTTTGCACTAATGGCACTACGGGTAAATATGTTTGTATTTCAAATAAGAGTGAAACCTGTGTGTGTGTACTGCAGTCAGACCTTAACACCATTCCTTAACATGGTTTCATTTCATCTATGGTGAACATAATGACTTTCAGAAATCGAAGGGAAACTTTAAACATTACACTTTAGTCGACAACTGTTATTTTAGTCGACTGTAATCTTATGATATTTAGTCAACTAAAACTAGACAAACTAAAATAATTTAGGACGACTAAATTAAGACAAACTAAATAACATTTTAGTCGAGACTATAACTAAAACTAAATAAAAATCTGCTGTCAAAATTAACACTGTTTATAACTGGCTGTCAGTGCAGGATCCAAGGAAACCATCCCTAGCAGTGTTGAGTACATAATCAGAAAAATCTACAACTGGCTTTGTTTCCCCAAAATGGCAGGAGGCATACAAAGCTGCATATGCCACCATTAACTGTGGCCTGAAAGCCCCACAGATTAGCCAACGTGTGGGATTGAGCCTGCAGTAAACCAGTGAGAGTAACTGAAACTCCACTTTGAGTTGACCAAGGCCAGCGAGCACTGCTACGTGGCAGATGTGCTCCACACCATGTATATGAACAAGGCCAACAATGTCTACCTAACATTCTGGAAAACAGCCTGGAAGGACATACAAACTTCAGAGAGCCCAAACAGATCCTGTTTTGCTTTTGGACAACCTGGTATACCAACTGTCAATATGCAATAGAGTAGTCAACCCTCTGGCAAAAAATTGATATTCTGAAAGATGCTCTTGATGGACATCAGTCCCTCACCATACCTTGGGTACCTTTTCAGAGCAGTGTCCCAACTCAGACTTGCACCAGAGGAAGAAAAGGTCTTTTGGAGATGGTGCATCAGCTACTTACCACCAGGCATGCAGTAAGCGGTTATCAGCAAAGAAAACAGATCTGTTGATAGTCATACTGACGCCATACCACCAAAATAAGATAAGACACCTTTCACTATAATTTCAAGTGTAAAGAATTAAGCCCGGACTGCTGCACACCACAGAAGTTGTTGCAGGAAGAATGGGTGAAAATTACACCTAAAACGTGTCATGACTTGGTGTCTTCAGTCCCTAAACATATTTTAGGTGTGAAAAGGAACAACATTAAAGTGGCAAATGCTTTACTGTCCCAACTTTTTTCTGAAATATTTTGAAAGACTCAATTTAAGTGTTTTTGAAATTCAATACATAAAACATCAAATAATGTACTACTGTACTACTTCAGTGTAATACAAGGCAAAGAATGAGTCACTTTTCAGCTTTAAATTTACCATGCGCTTGTGTTTAGGGCCACCGCTTATTCCTGAAAAGGCCACCAGACACAGGTATGAGGTCGGCAGCACTGCCGAGTACGTCAGAACTCACGCAGCACATTTAGAAGACACGCAGCGTGAAATAAAGGCTGTAAACATTTAGGTTACCATTATGGTGAACCATGGCCAAAAACGGGACAGAAGAGGCATCCAAACCCATGATCGGTAGGTAGACAGACATGCGTAGCAATGGACTCACCTAAGACAGAGGAAGCATTGCAGTGTTGCCATTTAAGCGGCTGACTAATATAAACCGCAAAGCTGAGAAAGGACACTGGCAAATATAACAGGTGAAGTTTAATTGCCATACGGCAGATCATTACTAAAAGATCATTCAGCAAACACCCACAATTACAAACAATCCAAAAAATACATCCCAGGACTTTGAGTCTTCATAGACTTAAACTTACAGCAAAATAAGATGCCCCTGCAGGTCCCTGGGGCCATCACTATAACACTACAACAGGATGTGTGTTTAAGGCAGTGTTTCCCAATCTGGTCCGTGGGGACCCACAGGCAGTCCATGTTTTTGCTCCTTCCCAGCTCCGTGGACCATCTTGCAGGGAGGGAGCAATAACATGGACCATCTGGCAGGGAGCAAAAATATAGACGGTCTGTGGGTCCCCACGGACCAGATGGGAAACACTCAGGTAAATGAGCGTTGAGGGAATCTCACCCATCTCAGTGATTGACAACAGACAAGACCTGAAATGCACAACCATTTACTATTGGGGGGGGGGGATGGACACAGTTAACATCAAATTTCCTGGAATAAGAGAAAGGCACATCTCCATGAAGGACTGCATAGCATTTTATTGCATTTTCAATTCCAAATCCAAGAGGAGAATACCTTTAACGCTTACAACAGTACAGGAATAAACTGGTGACATCACAAACTCTGTACAACACACAAACACTGTACCATAAAGTAAGTACTTACAGAGTAAACCAACCTGCTACACATCAGGTTTCAGGGTTTTTTTATTCCTTCAAAATCAGTTAATAGCCAAGGCAAAGGGGCAGACATGTTCCTGCTACAGGCTGACAGAGACAAACAACAATAAGTGGAAAGAGTCAAACTTAATAATCCATCCTGACAACCTTTGATAGCATTTGCGAGCTTCTGGCAGTGAATGTCAACTGACCACAACTGCATTTGTGGAGCCTATAAGACGGACCTGTGGGGATCTCAAATTATGCAGCTTGCATGTACAACAGTGTGAACAGTAATGGCCACAGAAGGACTTCAAATAAGAGTATTTGTAAAAGATAAGGAAGCATGTTCCCTTACTAAGCTGGAAGCCATTCCTCTCCTACTACTCATGAAAAAAAACTATCATCCCCTGAACTTAGGCTAATAATGTGACAGTTCTGAGATGCAGTCCTGCACTTCTAAACCAGTCCCTATCGGTTTCCATATATTTTATCACCATAAGTGGAGGTTTTATTTGCAGACACATGCACATCAGTAACCAGTGTAAGATGTTCCTCATACTCTTAGAAGCCCTGCTTTTAAAAAGAGACCTGTTATGCTGTCAGGCTTCCAGATCTTTTCAAATCTCAAGGTTGTGACGAAGTGTGCAGATAAACCTACAAACCACTGCGCTAACTGGAGATCTAAGACGTCAAAACAAGGGCCTTCACCAAACTTGCTAAAAGTTTGGGGACAATGTAATCCAACAGCCAGGAGGCTGTGAAGGCCCCTGACATGAATGGAATGAAAGATGGAAAGTCGGACTTGCCTCAGACTGTACAGGGCAACACTGAGAGACTGCCTCAGCCAGTCCCATGGCATTGCTACAGGGAGAAGAGAAATCCTTATTTTAGCAGAATGGCCAAATTCACCTTCGCAGTTACAAATAGTACGCACTTATACAGAAGCATTCAATGTCCCTCGGGTGCTGCTCAAAGCTACTTCACTAGTCACTGGAATCAGTGACGTATCTGGTCGTAAGGTCTATTCGATGTGGAAGGGAGGGGGCTGGGGGGGCCGCCAAAAGAATTTGATCAGTCTGTGGGTCATCAGTTTTTTTGCTGAGATTGCAGGGAAATTACTCCAGGTATTTTTCTCCTGTGTGCCTTTTAACAGAACACAGCAACAATAAGACAACACACACAATCCTGGCAAATCAGTACATTTCTCACGACTGAAAAAGCAACTCTGAAACAGCACATGACATTAAATGAATCCAGAGCAACCTGTCCATACAGGCAGATTACCACGTGCAAACCAAACCATTCAGAGGTCTATGGCAGCATCCAAATTAAAAATGCGAAACCCTGATGAATAGAACTGAACATCGAACGCTGCCATTAAAGGCAGACGCAGAACTTAGAACTTAATTACTGGAGTCTTTACTTAGATGTTTAAGCAGATTACAGTACAACTTTCAAATAAACATGGTGCCATCAGCAGACAGGGTGACAGCGCCTCAATGTGGATGACCAACGACAACCTGAACCATACCTGGCCGTTTGTGTCACGCACAGCAGCAGGCGATTACACACACACACACACACACACACACACTTTAAGGAATGTGCTTCTGAAACCAATTACGCAACAATGGTTTCACTACGATGGTAACTGCAAATATCTAAAACACTTATACATTCGATCAATGGGACTTCTGTATACTGAGGTTTCTTGATGCCGTGCCAGATGGTATAACTGCACTATAGAAGCGCCTGGAGGCCAAAGGGCAAAGAGCTGCTGACAACATGAAAAGGAAATGCCTAAATTTAGAAATCAATTGCATACAGACAACTCATTGAAAATGGCACTCTACAGCCCTGTGCCATTCTGGTAAGGATTGTGGTTACACAGAGATGTTCATCATCATCTGCCTATGGCAGAAGAGCACCGTTTCCCAGTTACATAAGGCCTCACTGGATGAACTGCGCAAGACTCTTGGCCAGGCCTGTCCTCCAGGCACTATAACCAAACCACGCACAGAGAAACCTCCAGTCATACGTTCCGTTCATTCAGCCATTAATTGTAATGCTGCTAGAGCCAAATCCAGCACATGTACAAACCTTCTTGGCGCGAGCCTTCCTTTGGTCATGAAATAACAGCCTTGAGTTTTCATCACGTTTTATTATTACAACAAGTGATCACAACAGTACAGAAATCATATTCACAGAGTTATTCTTGTGGCCTCAAACCTGCAACAAGAGCAAATTCTCCCAAACGTGTCAAGGACGCAACACACAAAACAGCTGGGAAAACAGTTACTTGAAGCCCTCACCAAGCAAAGCTGGGGACAAGAAGTCCAACAGCACCTAGAGTGCTGTGAAGGCCTCACTACTCAGTAGAATAATGCATGTACAGAAACTTGCCTTTGATTTAAGGTGGGCATGTTCATGTTACATCCGGCGCCTTCAAAACATTACGAACCATATTTACTAAACTTCACTTCTAAAAACCTAAATGAGACATGAGAAAGAGCCACAAGGTATCAAAATGCAACGACAGTTGGTGTTCCTTTACATGAAAATATGTTATGTTAAATGAAATGTCCCATGCGTTGTACTTCCTCTCCCCCTTCCTCATCATTGGACTTACTGTTACAGGTTTGGCTACTGTAAGCACAAGGTGAGAAAAGGTGTAATCTCCAAACCTAGAGAGATGGAGGCTCAGCTTCAATATCGACCTCCTGGGGACATTACGGGTGGTCTCATCCCCATGGGTGGTCTGGGGGGTCCTCCTTGAAAGGGGGGGACCATTGGCGGCCCCTGCCCATACGGAGGCATTCCGCCAGGGATGTACCCAGGCATTCCCTGGGGAGGAGCACCATACTGCCCTGTGAGGGGAACACAAAATTTACACAAGTGAGCGATGTGTGGAGAGGAAAAAAAAAAAAAAACCCAGAATCTAACAAGCAACACCGACGCCACAGAGCCAAAGCTAAAACTCTTAAAAGGAGATTCAGAGGAAGACGCAGCCTAACTAGACCTGTCTCAGCAAAGATCCAGCTCCACATGCACACCAGGTGTGAACAAAAGCAAAGTCGGGGAGTAGAGCATCTGGAGAACTTCTAAAGGAAAAACACAGCAAGATTCTCAGAAGGTCCAGAAGAGGGGACCCACCATGCATAGGATGCCTCATTCCTGGCTGTTGAGGAGGCATGCCTTGCTGAGGGGGCATCAGCCCACCCATCGGGCCCACTGGCGGTACAGCCATGTGGGCCTGACCCGGGCGAGGAATATTCCGTTGGTACCTCGGCAGTTGGGCTCGCCTTTCCTCCTACCAAGGGTGGGAGGGTGTGAAAAATTTGGGGGAAAAAAAAAAAAGAAAAAAAAAAGGTTCAGACACTAGCAATGGTATTTTCTATAAAGCAGAATAAACAAATCCAAAAAAAAAAAAAAAAAAAAAAAAAAAACTCACTCCATATGTTAAGGAATATTTCATCACATCAACATAAGGCTAGACTACAGGCACTCTAATGTACATTACTTACTGTCAAAGAGCAAAACGTAAAAATGGAGAACTCACCAGCGAGATATCCTCATCAGGGTGGATCAACTTACTGGTTGCACTCGTTGTAGTAAGGGTAGCTGGCTTACTCGTCACAGTGGCTGGGGGTTTGGACACAGTGCTACTAGAGGGGTTGGTGGTAGAGGCAGTAGACTGGGTATAAGCTGGGAATGTCGCTTTGGGGGCGTCTGATGAGGTGGCAGTCGTGCTCAAGGGCTTGAAATCTGCCCCCACCGGTCCCGACACTGCAGGCTGGGCCTGTACAGCAAGGAGGCGCAATGAATCCGACTGGACGACGACACACAAGTACACACAGCGAGAAGCGCACAGAAGGCCCACATCAGGCTGGAGCGCCGAGCGGCAAGGCTCGCGACTGAGGATTTCAAAAAGAAGCCCAGCAAGGCCCGGGCGAAGCGTATGAGTCAGAGCCACTGACATGCCACGGCTGAGCTGTGAAATGTCAGGAGGGAGCAAACCAGAACCAAACTGGGCGGATCTGCAATGAAGTCTTACCGTGCGTCTACTGAACACACACATGCAGGAAGAGACCCAAGTCTGACAGGTCGAGCCTTTTGGAGATTTAAAAAAAAAAAAAAGAAATGTGGGGCAGGAACCACCTTTCTAGAGCAGCCACACACAAATATCGGTTTAAAGACATTTGCACAATCTATGATCTAGTTACTGCATGCTTGTGGAACGGTTTTGTGAAGGTTTAATTTCACAAACTCCCGCATACTTGTGCCGTGCTAGGAAACAGGGTTTTAGGAGCTGGTGACAGAGTGTCAGCACTCGGAGAGCTTGTACTTGTGATTGGCACACGAGTCCCCATCTGCAGCATAAAGAAAGAGCACAGAGTGAGCCCCCCCCCCCCAAAACTAGCCAAGCGACCAGAAGAGAGCGTGCAGCTGGGACACGTTTCTTAAAAAAATCTCGGCTCCATACTTGTTACAGGTTTCAGAGGAAGTGAACAGGACACAGTGCTAAACACGCATTTCCTTCCTAGCTCAGTGTCTTAACCGTATGAGCCCCACAAATGCAAGAGGCACGTTCAGAAAACAGGCTTCCCATTCCATTGATAGCCTGCTGGCCTTTACTAATTTCAAATTGGGAATTAGTCATGAACTTTAAGGTTTTTATGCAGTTTTTAGGCAAGAAAAGGCCTGTTCTGGAAGTAAATGGAGCACAGTATCACATTAATGTAATAATGGACTGCAAAAAAGGACTGCATGCAATGACAAAATCTGACCAGATCAACTAAACATTTAACCCTTAAGATTACATTAATCTTTCCTTCCTCTAAATTGACACATTTCCATCCAGTAAAGGGGGTAGTAATTTGTTCTACATTAGAATTTAAAAGCAATAAAATCTGCCAAACAATAAAACGATGTGTAGACCTAATGAAACAGCTTCCCCAACCTCCACACAGCACACAAATCAAAGCAAAGGCCACCAGAAGGTGCAGAATCTCAGGACAGCCTATCCCAGCCATTAAAAAGACCCATCCTGAATTAGCAACTGTGCACACACACACAGTAACTTTTTTTTACTGTTATACAGTAAAAATAAGCCGTGAGGCATAACAAAAGCTACAACAGGAAGATTCACAGCCTGTATACGTGCTTCTATGGATACAAGATGGATTATAGCACGACACTAGCTGTGGAGATCTTCATTCCGCTCATATATTTCAGGTCACTTTTCTACACAAGGACAAAATACCAAAGTGGCGTAATAGTTCAGCAAAATAAAGAGCACCTCGAGAAACAGCCATGTATACTCTATCGGCGCATGGAAAACGCAACTTCCAACTAAGTGGAAAGAAAAACGCGTTTACAGGAAGACGTGTACTGTTACAAGAAGCTGAGTGTTAAAAGGGAACCACATAGGACATTTATCACAAAGGGTACTTTTTGCATAAACATTGAACTGCTGGGAGATTGGGCAGATGTACCTAGAAGTACAGGCAGCAGCAGACTAAACTAAGCCGGTAACAGTAGATGTTTGTCTTGAGCTATTGCATTGCATCATTTCTGGTTCGGCATGCACGGTGAAATAAATGAATAAGCAAAACCTAAATTCCAAGTAGATGTTAAAAACGGAAAACATTATGCTCATTGTAGCTGTGAGTTGTTTATGGCTAATGCTGGTTAATCAGTCATAAATCAGCAGTTTGAGAACATTTTGGTTTGTCACATTACACCAACACTGGAGAGAGAGCAGCCAAGACCAAGACCGTTTGCCGGTTCTGTTATACCAAGGTCAGATATGCTCCTGGAAACATACCCAGCATGATTATCACACCACAGATATGCCACCATACTGAGCAGTAGACAAAATGGGATTTAGCTCATTATGATTGTTACAATGTAGTCTTATTTTTGATTTTTTTTTTTTTTAGCATATTTGTTTTTATAGTGTAGGTGACGCTTTATCCCTCTGGCGGAATTCTCTTTTTGCTTACGTTATCATGCTCTACATGAGACACCAACAGAAGGAAGTTGCACCGAACCGTGAACCCAAAAGCGGAGGCTTATACCAAAGTGTCTACGTTTTGTATTGCTATACTGCTCATTTAAGCCCCGGGAGTGTAAACAGGTATACAGATTATGTGCGTGTGTTTTGACCACACATATATTTCCCGTCAAAAAATGTATTTACACTAACATGAAATCTCTGTAATCATGGCAGGAAATTAGAGCTTATTCGGTGTCATACGAGTTATCGTGGTCATCAAATAACAGACATCAAGAGGTTAGTTCGGGACCAATGCTCTGATTACCATACAGCACATGCAATCTACTCAGGCCGGCATTGCTTAAGGTACAAAAATCAATGGAGTGGAGGAAATGTTCAGTTCGGCATGTAAAACCAAAAGAACTGCATAATAGGTAATAAAAATCCTATCTATGCTAAAAGAAAAAATAACTTGGGGCCCATAGGGTTAACTACTCAGACACGGCAACAACCAACTAACCATTTCCAATTTGTGACCCGATTCTCCAAGGTCAAGTTAGCATTTCTTCTAATAAGAATTAGATATGGCAAAACGCTTTTAAATGAGTATAATTTACACTGTAGAAACACATAAGTGCGAGACACTCATTAGTATCTACTAGTTAAGATTATCTATTAGCCCCTAAGATTTTGCAGTGAAAGACTTCCTCATATTCATTCAGTAAAATTAAGCATGTGTTCCCAGAGTAAGGTCCTCAAACACTTCAGGCAGGCTATACAACAATATGAGGCAAGTATATGCTCACCTGTCCTGCACTTGGGAACAGGGGCTTGGTGACGGCCGGCTGGGGGACAGGGCTAGCAGCTGTGACGATGGCTGGCCGGGTCAGCATAGCGGGCGACGTAACGGGAGGCACCTGCGCCATTGGTGGACGATGCCCCACGGGTGGCGGCATACCTAACATGGGAAGGACAGTTATTTACAAGTGCGGTAAGAACCGCAAGGAAAACATTTCAGATCAATTTGAAAGTACCAAAAATGTACATGCCACAGCATCTACTGGCCGTTTGGGAGACACCACTCACCTGGTGGCATGCCTGGCATCATCGGGGGCATTCCTGGCCCAGGGGGCATCATCCCACCCATTGGCATCATGCTGTTGGTAAAGACACAGCCCATTTGTCTAAGCACAATGATTGCGGGGGAGGGAGGGCACTTTGTCTCAGAGATGCATCAACACCCACCCTGGAGGCATGCCAGGCATTACAGGTGGCATCCCTGGCATCATGGGTGGCACACCGGGCATCATGGGAGGCATTCCTGCATGAGCAACAAAGCCTTTAAGGAACCACTGTGCATATCCAAGCTTAACATTTGTGCCTTTGGACCTCTGCCTTCCACCATACCTGCAAAGTTTCCTGGCGGTATGCCAGGGGTGCCGTGAACAGGGGGCATTCCAGGCTGGGTCATGGGTGGCACAAAGCTGGCCTGGGGCTGCACAGCCGGCTGCTGGAAGGAGGGACCCGGCTCCTCATCCTCGTCGTACTCGTCAGAGTCATCCTGGTTGTTCTGTTTCTTTTTCTGACTCTCAGCTTTTGGACAAAGATACAAGCAGGATAAACAAGATCCAGGGTGGGAGGAGCTCAAGACCAACGATCCAGAGAAGAGTGCCTAAAGGTGCTGAGACATGCTCTCAACGTCCTTCGACAAGCCACCTGTCACAGTTATACGAAAAAACAACGTATGGAATTCATAAAACACCCATACCGCTATTTTATTCCAGCACAAGAACTCAGCAAACCGAATCATTATCTGGAGTCCAGATAATTACATTCTTCTACCACCTTCATAGGTATCATCACACTCTCCTTGAAATTACCTTGTGTTTTCTGTTCCAGAACTCGCCTCCTCTCTTCCATATCCTTTTCAGGAATACCTTCCATTCCATAGATTTCCAACTCTATGTCAGTTCTTCCAGGTATAGCATTGGGCACCCCATCGATAGTTTCTTTATGTACCTACAAATGATTCCTATTACTTCAAAAAAAATCATGCATCCATCCATCCTAATCTAAAAATATTAGGTTAAAAAGACACAGGAAAAGGAAAGACATAACTCACTTCGCACATCCTCTTACCTGCATGCAGTGGATGGCTAATCCGGGGCCTGTATACAATTTCTTGTGACAGATATGACATTTGAAATGCTTCGCCTTCTGGTGCTGAATAAGAATCTTTTCATCATCAAAATCTCTGTTGCAGTACCTAAGAGTGCTCTGTTAAAGTCATAACCAACAATGGTTCCATTCAGAACCAATCAACCACAAATGACATACAAAACATGTGAAAGCTGAGTCATATACTAACATACAAGACAGGTTGCCAACATGTAGAGGAACTCCCATGTTTATTAGCTAAGCCAGTGTTCTCCAACCTTTTTCTGTCATGGCATACTTTTCATACAGTAATTATCCCAGGGCACATCATCGATTGACACATACTACTAACTGGCTTTTACCAATAACATGCATCATATTGATTTTAACCTCTTGGTTCTGGATCAAGTATATTTTCTGAAAAATTCCTTTTTAACAATTTGTCCATGATCTTGCCTTTTTGCGTAGGGCAGTTTGCTACTGGACAATTAAATGAATAGAAATTCAGTTATACACACATCTTTTTCGTCGTCTAGGCCTCTTAAATTACATTCGCAATTTAATTATTTACACATAACATTATTTGTAGTACTTCCTAATATACATACATACATATACTCACACGAACGCGCGCGAACGTACGCCAGTCGAAAAATACTGAGTTACTGTCAAAAGCAACTTTAGTTTGTATGAAAGAAAAAGGACAGAAATGCGGTTCGGTAAAATAACTACAATACAAAAGCATGTCTTATTTAGCTAGTTGACTACTTGACCTCAGTTAATGCACAGATTTAGATTAATCGTTTCCTACTGTATTAATATTAGCCTCAAGCTGTTACAAGCAGCTAGCTAAGGGACAAGCGCTAGCGGTTACACCAGGCATGAATCAGAATCAGATGTGATACAAGGTCAGCTCGCAAATAATCAAATTGCTTAAAACAACATGGCGCACATACATGCAATATATTACACATTAACTGTTTAAACCAAAGACTTCTTATTAAAAGCATGGCTACTAATCGAGCATCAAGCCGCGCCGTCACTGCGGCCTAGCGATTCTACTAGCCACATGATGTTCCCCTTCGAAAAGTAAAAATAAAACTTTTCATATAAAGGATACCAACACCAAGGCTTCATCTGCTTCTTCTTCTTGCGTCCCATCTTACTTTAAAAGATAATTAGCACAGTATCTACCAAAAAAAAAATATAAGACTAACAAGGCTTTGTAACGACACACTACAGTACTAGTACTTCCAGAAAATGGCGCGTCCCCCAGGGAAACTTGGTTCATCGCTTACCTATAATGCACCGCGCACAATGCCGCTCTGGGAGCATGCGCGGGGGAAGATGTGACCATGCTAATAATTTATATGACTTGTGTACGTTGTATTTTGAAAACAATGTTGAAAATAATTTGCATATGCTGACATTTTCTCTGCTTTGTATATATTAATTAACAAATGACTGCTTTACTGGCTCACATAGTTTTTCCACAGTGTCTTTTCAAGGAAGGAAACTAAAATCCGATTATCTATCTATCTGTCTGTCTGTCTGTCTGTTTGCCCGTCCGTCTGTCCATTCTCAGTGAGTTCCCGCTGAACAACAGGTGGGGGCCTCTATCACCAAACCGGTTTTCTTACTTTGTCTTTCCTTTCTTTTTAGCCGGATAACTTGTTGGATTTACGGTACTCCAGTTTAAACGGACTTTGTCTTCGTTCACTTACATTTTGCCCAAACTACCTTAAATCCGACAAGTTATCTGGCTAAGCAAGAAATTCTGCTTTGTGGTATGTGAATAAAGAAAAAGGACGTGAAACCGGTAATGTGATGGATAGACAGTATAATGAATTGTCCCTTCAAGCTCTATATGGAGCTCTGGTCAAGGTACTTCAGCTGTATTCATCCATTGTTCAACTGTATAACTGAAATTACCGGTCACATTGCTTTTCGCGTTCCAGCAATAATAGTAATAGTAAAAACAACAATGGTGATTGTTCTTATGTACCTAAATTTCCCTAAATCTCCTTCTGGATAAATAAAGTATCTCTCTCGCATGCACATGTAACTTCTTCAGATCTCAAGACAGTACAATAGCAAACAAAAAAGCCACGCAGCACTGTATAACAGCAATATGGCAACAAAATCATGTATTGTGGAAACGAAAAACAACACAATGACATATCATTGCAATCTATGGAATATATTTTTCAATCATTTTGAAAGCTTGCTTAACTATTTTGCAAGTGGTGGCTAAGATGATGATCACATACATATGTAGTTTTGGGGTTAACATGATTACCATGGGAAACCACATAATCTATTTTGACCAACAAGACTAAAGCAACTTAAAATTGTGCCAAATTATGACAATTACACAATACCATCTGCATATCTTGTGCCGTGCAGAAGTGACATTATGGGGTAGAGATTACACTTCTTGTTTTGCGAATGTTAATTGTCATTTGAGAAGTGCTCCAAAGCAATTGAGAAAAACCGTAATTCGGGTTACTGATTTTAGAAGGCAGAAAGTAACACACCACACGGGGGTGACATTGTCCCATTAATCAATCTGGACAACCGAGTTCTTGGGTGTTCTGGTTCTAGTTCTAGTGTTCTTGAGTGCATATGCCTGCTTCACATGTGATGCCACTTTGAACTAATTAAGTAGCATAGAAAACCTACAGAAGCGTATCATGGTATCCTGGGGTTAATGGTCCATCTGGTTTTTAAATGAAAAACACAAGACACAGCAGTGTGGGAAGATATTCCTGCTGATAGAAGGATTGTTCCACCTCTTTTTACCTTGGTAAAGAGACAGATCGTTTATGAATCCTTTAAGTGCATGTGTGGCTGAAGACATAATTCTTTAGTTGGTGACACCAAAAGAACAATAACAAAAAGGAGCATTAAGGGTAGAAAGAGGAAAAAAATTGCACCAGTTGCCTTTCTCTGTAATTTTAATCTGGAGATAAATTTGCCTTGGAATTAATTTACAGTACTGCCTACAGTAGGAGGTAACAGCAATGAAAGAGTCATTGATTTATATATCTTATTATTCAGATAGGGGTAAAATTTTATTGGTATATAGCTTTGTAAATAACCTTTATTAATCTTTGTAGTATTGCATGTATTTGTCAATCCTTAATCTAAGTTAACACAAATCAGAAAATGCTCATCTTATCTAACACCTTTAGTTTTATCTGATTTAAATAAAAGTAATTTAGCTAACAGCTTTATCAATGGTAATTAGGATCTGCTGGAAGAAGCTGGAACAGAAGCAGTTGTAACCCAATGCCTGGAATTACCCATCCTGAACCTAAACACTGTCCCTGGTATACTGAAGGTAAATCAGCCTATTTCTGGTGTTTTGTGAGCTAGCTCTATATGTATTATTTGTCCTAAAGCAGTAAAGTGTGAGATTGTATAGCAAACGTCCCCCGCCGAACACCCCCACACCAAATATTTCACTTTTCTCCACCGCGCCTTTTTTTTCCCCCCTCGTTTTTCGCCCAACTTTTTTTTTTTTTTTTTTTTTTTTTTTTTTTTAGTTGATCCTTCCACTAAAGTCATGAAAATCCTCAGACATAATACAGCGGCATGGTGGCTTTCTTAGGCTCCCTGACAATAAAAGCATTATAAGTAACTGCACAGAACATCTCACACAGCAAGCAGAAACCAATTACATGTGGCTAACTGGCAGGTATATCAAAGATCTGCCAATTTTCATGCCTTGGGAACAGAAACTTATTACATGTAACACTTAGATGGGAGAGTTCAGTTGTTAAGGTACAGTCAGAACGTACCTTCCAAGTTGTGCCTCCCAGGATCCTCACCAGAAAGTGGTTTGATGATGAATGGATGGCTGGATGGATGAATGAATGAATGAATGAATGAATGAATGATAGGTAGGTTGGTGGGTAGGTAAAATAATTCCAAGTTAACTGAAGGTTATCCTTCAAAAACACACTGCTAAACCAAAAAGCACTACATAATTTGCATTTTTTTCCATGTTCAATTTAAGTGGAGTGTTAAAGTGACATTAGAATAGAATACTCATACCAAACTCGGTAAACTTTCATCAAGATCAACACCATTTTAGGAGAGAATTTCAGATGATGAAAAACTTGCCAAACATTCATACAAATATGCTCATTCATTTTTTTCCCCCACCAAAACTTTTGCAATGCTTATTAACAGAGGCAGCTTGCCAGATTCAGAATGACTCCCATTATACAAAGTCGCAATCTTTTTTTATACAGGGACCACACATAAACACATAAACCTGTTCAGGCAAAATGTTTTATGAATGGTGTTCAAAACTCCAGATCTTTACTATACCATCTTTTGCCTTGGAATGCTTTTATAGCTAGGAACGCCATCAATAGCTAGAGATGACTGTTGAAGTACTGCTTAATTTGGTCATTGTATTAAGCATTTCTGTAAGTTGCTTAGCTAATGAACAGGACAGAGATTAAAAGGCATTTTGTCTCTAGTTCAGCCATAGGTCAGTAAAATGTTCCACAGCTAAAGTATGCAATAATTCATGAGCATGTGAGATATTTCCTCAGAATATTCTGCAAGTGACATTTCAATAAATGTCAATTAATCATTCTGAAGCATAAAAACCAGTCAAGCAGCAGGATTTTTAATTATAAAACTATTTAATGTATTCCAATATTTACATATCAAATCTACAAAATATGCACGTTAAAAATAAAGTCAGTCTCCAAATTGAAATGTCATAGCCCTTTGTATAAAGACCCCAATGACAACAGAGCATCATCTGCTATAGATGTTAAATGTAGGTATTTATGTACAGAACACTGTTCAATCACGTGCTACTTCAGACTGGGTTAAAAGCAAAAAGCTAAGTTAAACTCGTCTGTATTCTAATGTCACTGATTTATTTTCTTTACAGCACAATAATTCTACCTAGGATGACTTCAGGGCAAAGAGATGTTTCAGGATTAACTTTCGAGGTCAATTATAATCTGCCGTTAGGTGAGCAAGACACACATTCATTAAAGATCACTTCACACGAGCATATAGTGTAGGAATGTCACATGACAATGGTGTTTCTGAGCTGCAGGGCAGTCGGAGAGAAGGACTGGTCAAGCTAATGCCAGTGAAAGTAGATCCAGGAAGATGCCCATTACCTGCAAGGGGGGCCGGCCTGCTCAGTCCCTCGGTCACATTCTTGAACAAACACTGCTTTATAAAACACTGCTTTTTAAATACCTGCTCAGTCACCATCCAGGAGCCTATAAATCTTTAAGTATCTTTCACAGCCTGCCATTCTCAGAGGCCCCTCAGTATTTTCTTACACCGAAAGATTTAATTTTACACTGTATAATAATGCACTGACATTGCTATTTTTGTCATTTTTCTGTTGGTTGTATATTTTTGGCAAACAGAGAAACTTCTTGTATATTTAAAATGACAATTTCACTCTTTTTTTCCAACAAGATAACATAACACATGCATTTTTTGACAAAATCCACTCCCATTATGAATAAATACACATACACACTTTTTTGGGCTTAGAAAAATCATATCAACACTTTTCCCTCATTAATAAACAGAAGTAATTTTGGCCTACATTAAAACAATACAAAACAGACACCATACATATTTTTTCCTGTAATATATGGCACAAAAAAAAACTAAATTGCACTGGCAGAACCTTCAGTACCCTGGAGATCCAAAAGGCCTGTTGCACCACATTTCCAGAGCCTCTGATGGATTGGTACTTTTTTTTTAGTTTTTACATACCTCCTGTTGGGTTTGTCTATCAAACAAATGGCTTAAAAAGACCAGTCCCATTTTAAAGCCATCTTGCTCTAATTTTTTGTCCATAACTGCTGCAATCATGATGACTACAGACTTTCTAGGCACCTTATGGTTAATGGTAGGTGCTGCCACAGACTCCCACAGGCGCGAGATAACAGGCTGTGTATGGAAAAGGAGATACCACACTGGTTCACACTTGGGCAACTGCAATCTGGGACAGGGTTCTGCAGCAGCTCCCTCTTTCTCGCTCTCTCTCTCGCTTGCTCCCTCTCTCTCTCTCTCACTCATGGAGATGGAGGTAGCTTGACATCTAGCAGTCCGTAGGCAAAGACATTCCAGAAGACGGCGCAGAGGACGAAGAGGGTGTAGACACAGAAGAAGATCCAGAAGAGGGACTGCTCCTGCAGGCGCTGCTCATAGTTATGGAGCACGACCACGCCCAGCGTCAGGCCTACGGCCACGCCGCCCAGGTGGGCCACAAAGCTGGGGTTGGGGCAGGGGGGGAAGGGCGGGGGATAGAAGCGAAGCCACACAGCCCGCCCGAACTCCACACTCACTGCGAAGAAAAAACAACAAAGCAGAAAAAAGGAAGTGATGCACCTTCTGGTTCGCTGGCATTTGGCTCATTTTAGAAGCGGTAATATACAGCTCACTATGTTCCAGAGTAAGCCACCAATCAGTTAATAACATGCCAGATCTCCTCCAAAACAAATGTTTACTTAACGAATGAATAATGAGAAAAATAATAACCCAAGCTGCACACAAGGACACTAAGGTGTGTAATTAGTGTGGAAGTCTATCCGCTGCCAAAGGGGGTTATGGGTAATCGGCTTTTAGCCTCAAGCTTCCCGGAGATTCTGATTCAAAGGCAGTTCTTTATTAAGCTTTACTCTCCTTTAAGCAGTTTTTTGAGGCCAGAGATATCTAGAAATAGAGATGCTATTGGACGAGGCATTCCTGGGAGGTATCGTCTGGTTCTAAGGCATAACGCCCCCCCACCACGACAGGGTACAGATTGAAGCACTAACTCCATCTGAATCCGAAAGGAAAGGAGACTCACTGCAGACAAGGGCCATGGCCATCCGGAAGAGCTTAAACTGGCACTTCATCCCCGACCAGTTCTGGAAGGTAGATATACAAGACAGTGGGGTTTGCTTGGTTCATTTCAACAGATCCCAATACATTTCAGAAGGAACAGAACCCTAAACTTTTTGATGAATAGAACTATCCCATTATGCCAAGGACACAATGAATGGTTTTACTGCCAAAGTCATAGCCTCTTCAGAGGCACACCTGAGTCAGAAGAAAGATGCAGTTTGGCCAAGGAAATGAAAATCCGGACCAGTACGGGAATCTACAGAATCCTAACGGTGCCCCACAGGAATGGTGGCAGGTTCCTTGCAGGGCTCATTCCAGGTGTCCCATCTGGAGCTCGGACAGAGGCTTCCATCCCGTCTACGATGCCTCAGACCCCGTACACACAGGATGATCCACAAACAAAGTAGCATTAAGGATCTTACCATGACAACGTTGGCGAGGTGGGCCGACACCAAGGCATAGACCCCTCCTGAAGACCCCACCACTGGGGCGGTCATGTCTGCCACAGACACCGCTAATGACCCTGGTGGGAGAAACATGGGGTGATGAGAATCAACTCGCCAATACATTCAAATGAACATTCCTCAGCGCTATGCAGCATGACCATTGGATGTCTGAAACCCACAGACATGAAGAGGACATCCTGTGAGTCACGAGGAACCAGAGACACCCAGACCAAGGTAACGTGTGGCATGAATCAGACCAAGGGAAGGCTTAATGAGAGACATGTCTAAGGTGAGACTCAACAATCAGGACTGCCTCCTAATGGCCTATTCTGCCCGCTCACTTTAAATTACCAAAAGTCTGGTGTGGATCCATGTAAGTCAGCCAAGGGGAAGGGGAGATTTGTCAAGGTTTTTCATAAATAGCAATCAGTGCTATTCAGTAAAGACAAGGGAGAACATGACAAAAAAAACTTTTTATTGCAAATGTTTTAATTATACTTGTGAACCAATCAGGTCTCTCTTTTATCCTTGAGTGATGACATTTGGGTCTGTATTGTTATTGCTTCAATAATCCCCTATTTCTAAGGGTTGTCCCGATTGTCTCCTCTGTCTGTCACACTCAACCATGTCACTCAAGCTTTTTCCCTCTCTCTTTAGGCCATGTGAGTACAATGTTGACTATTGTTGTACAGCTTGCAGTAAGTCACTGTGAGATGTGGCTACAGAGAAATGAGGATTACTCGTTAGCCTCTTTGCCCTCCTGCTGATCTGAGATCAGGTCACCCCAGCACCCCAGCAGGAAAAGCAGTTGGGTTTAGACAAACAGGCTTCTGGACAACTGACCCTTGACATAGTTTGACCCATTAGTCCAGCTGAGTGCTTATCCCTAAACACACATTAGAATAACAGCAATAAATAACCGAGAACATAAATTAAGGTACAGGAGCCCAGGCCCAGAGGGTCTAAATCTAATTAACACAGTGGGGACCCTTATAAGAGAGACCCCACGGGCACTTAGCTGTCTGCTGGCTGATTTATGGCACATTTTCACCCCTATTTCATGCAAAGGTCAGGTTTTCCTGCTTAGCAGCTGTGTTCCGTCCGACGCCTCTCAGGCATGAAGTTGGGTGTATAGGCGAAAGTGTCGCGTGCGGATCCAACCTACTGAGAACTTCCTCCACCTCACCTCCAACGCTTCCATTAAGTTGCGGTTTTTGTCAGAGCTTAACATCTGCCATATAAATATCTAGCCCGAGCTTGCTATGCGGTCTAGGAACAGCTCCAAAAAGCGAAGATGGTTTGCTCAAGTCTTATTTGGAAGAAAACCTTAATAGTCACAAGTCAATAGACTCAATGCACAGTATTTTCTTGTACGCCACGCTAGGCCCCAATTAAGGGCTTATCTGGTCTGCTATCTAGGTGGAGAGGCCTGAGATACATCTGTGATATTTACATTTGTTCATTTACAAGGCACTTTTATCAAAAACAATGTAAGGCTGATAATGCAGGGTCAGCCGGTCTGTGGAGTAATAGAGATTAAGGGCCTTCCCTTACTTCCTTTTTAGCAGGAAGCCTGGATGCACAACCTCACTCTCAACCCCCTCAACTCCCAAGACATCAGGAGGAAGGATACGGGTTAAGAGAGTGCTGGGGACAATCCAGTTTGTCTTTTGTCCTTCAGGCTGAAGGCTCTTCAGAGAAAAGGCATGAAGGGTAAAAAAAATAATAAAAAATCAAACCTCCAAGCCATCTGTCACTGACTGAAGTGCATGTTGAGGCTGTAAACAAAGGCTATGTCAGAGGCCAAAAGGGTTGCAGGTGAAATCAGGTTCCGACCAGTGATGTAAACAGAGGGCCGTTTATAAAAGGCTCTGGGGTCTGAAGAGTTTCAAACAACGCGCTGGACATGACCCACCTGCCAGGACGCCGCAAACGTAGACCAGGCCGATCCTCACCGCACCGTGTACCATCTCCAGGGGCACGCCCACAAGTAGCTGCATGGCCATGTTGAGACCGAGGTGCTCTATGCTGGGAAAGAAACATGACCGTCAAGGCAGGGAATGTTCTTATCTCGGGACCAAAACCATATAGCTGGAAACAGTCGACACATTCCCCACAGCGGCACTCCGTTCTCTGAAGTGAGGTGCTATGCCAAATCAGGTCTCTGTTGTCCTAAAAGCAAAATATTATTGTATGTTAATGCTGCGTAGTTCTTGAGTTGAATGCTTACACAGCCTGCTTTTAAAAGAAATGCGTATTTTAAAACCACACAAGGACCTGGGAGGAAGTGAAGTACGTTGATGGACAGAAAGTTTCATGTCAAAGAATCTCTGGTGTGGCGTTCCTGCTTCGTCAATAGTAACTTTATACGTAGAGCAGGACAGTCAGCGAGAAACCACAGTGCTGACTACAGCTCCACACAGACACATCCGGATAGTCGGCGGGCCAAATCAGCTGCTTTCAGGACTCCAGCTGCCGCCTGAAAGGAATTGGTGTGGAAGCGTCTCAAGCACTGGCCCTCATTTTTGAGATTTAAAACTGCTGAATGGTTTATTATGTGCCTTGATGTGACAGTTGGAATTCACAAATGACTGCGAGAGGAGTAGTGTGCATTAGGAGGCGTCTGCGGCGACCTGCCTGTCACAAACTGAATGGTCCACTTTCAGAAACATTGACAGCTGCTTAATTTTAAGCAGAAAATGGTTAGTGTTCCTTCTAATTCCCCGGCGAAACTTTGAATGGCACACAAAGGTCACAGGTGTCAAAATCAAGCCTGGCCAAGTCCTCACCGTCCCAAGCCCACATGACCAGAGTTTGTGTATCTTACACCCACCTGCTACAATTATGGGAAAGCTCCAGGATTAAAGTGGTCATGTCCTTGAACACCTCTGATGATGATATTCGGATCACAACACTGACAGCTATGCTAGCTAGGGCAAAGGTATTGATTAGCCTTCAAGACATGAGACAGTCATCCTGCTGTCAAGGGGTGATTCATATCGCAAAGCAATCTAATGGATGAGCAGCACATACTTCAGTGGCTGCTTTACAACCTGAACATCATTTGAGATTATATGAAATAAGCAATCAGTCAAATTCAAATCATCCAAGGTTCAGGAGCTCTTTGAATATGAGCTGAATGCTAGAATTCTGATGGATAATGCAGCACTGTCAGGATCCTGACTAGGATAAGAAATTGGAAAAAAAGGATGGATGGATTGATGGATGGATGGATGGATGGATGGATGGATGGCCTTCCACCTTCAGGACTGGAAATTATAATCCTACCCCCCAGTTCTGAGTGTGGAATTAGCATATCCTGTCTACATTCATGTGAGTTTCCTTCAGGTGCTTTTGTTTCCTCCTGTTGACCAAAAACATGCGGTTAGGTGATCTGATGTCTCTAAACTGCCCATAGGACATGATGTTGCGTGTATGAGTGAGCGCCCTGTGATGGGTGGCCATCCCACCCAGTGTCCCCACTCAGGCACCCCATGCCTCCTGGAACAGGCTCCAGGTTCACTGCAACCCTCTACAGAATAGACGCTTATGCAAAATGATATGGATGGATATAGAGGACGGATAATCCTAGTATTTGAAATTTAAATTTGAACTCCAGTGTGGCTTATTATTATTATGAATATATTAAAATAATGTTTAATTATATACAAGCCCATTTTCACTTAGAAGTCATTTCAGAATCTATTCCATATGACTGATTTATACCTTATGGGTTTAAAATAATTATTTCTCAGTGCATATTATAAGTTCTATGTCAGTTACTATCGTACATTGATGGCTGCATGTATATTGAGTGTATATAGGGAATGTTTAGTTTTGCTGTAACTGTACTTTACCTCAGTTGCTGAATTTATACACATTTGTAATATACACTACCAGTCAAAGGTTTTTGCACACCCCAGGTTTTTACCACTTGGAAAGAGTGTAACAGTTCATGACTGACATCCTGTTAACTGGTTGCATGGTCATGGCATAGTCAAATTCTAGGCTGTCCTTTAACTTTAAATGCACTCGTTAACTGTTTCATCCCATGAAACAGAGCAGTATTTAATGTCCCTTGTAGAAATGAATCCCTCAGATTTGCTCTGCTGTTATAACTGCTAGAGGAGGTTACTTTGATGAATCAAAGATATGACATTTTCTTGCTAATAAAGACACTCAAAAGGTAAATTTATTTGTTAGCAAAGAATATTGAGTGTATTTATAGTAAATGTTAAGTGAGTAACGTGCAAATGTAGAATATCTCAGTGTGTGCAAAAACCCTTGACTTGTAGTGTAGATTTATAGCTGTAGGGAGACTGACTTGGAATTAATTTAGCAAATCAGCCATCAAGGTGTTTAAATACAAATCCTGTTAGGTCACTGCCAAACCCACTGCAGATCACTGCAAAACCCAGCACAAAAGATCCTGAAGCTTTCAGCCTTATCACATTTCTAAAGGCCTGTCACTTTGAGCACAGTGGTCTTCAAAGGCAATTACTGAATGACTAAAAATAGCGACAGAAGTAGGTAATGCAGATGCGGATTCAGCTAGACGTACTAGATGTACACTTCACTGCCTTCTAGAGAACGTCACATATTAGCAGCGTACATTAAAACCTCCTGAACTGTCTGACTGCGTGTCTCCGCCAAGCTCTCCCAGGAGGTCCCTCTCCTCACAAATACCTTGCCGTGCATTTTATAAATGAACCGTTATCAGGGAATCCAAGATATATTCACTGAACAATCAATACATGCAAAATGCCTCAAAGCCATTTGCAGAATGAGTAGAGATTTTAGGAGCACATCAGCCAAAATAATAAAAAGCTGATAATTCCGCCTTCATGAATTACATTAGCATTTCCATACGGTCCTCTCTTAATACAGCATTATAATATTTATTATTTAAAAATTACTCCAGCAAACACCAAACTCAGATGATAAATATACCAACATATTATGTGTTAAAGTATAGAAGCTTCTACAAGGATGATTTGTCATGCTGCACATGTTTCTGGAGGACTATAATCGATCTTTATTAGTATGATAAAGTGTGTTTCACTCTTGACTAGTTCGATTTTAAATAGATCTTACTGACCATACTATCCCAGGCTATAACGTGACATGAAGGCAATGAGTGTGTTTGCATGCACATAACATTCTCGATATTGTCAGCATCTTGGCTGAGAATAAAATCAAAATAAGAAGACTTGTATTACCAAACACCTGTGACCCACATAAAAGACAGGAATTCAGGAATTCACTCAATCCATCCATCTATCTTCCAACCGTTTATCCAGTACAGGCTCACACAGGAACTCTGGATCTTGTCCCTGGAAGTGTTGGGCACAAGGCAGGGCAACATTCTAGCAAAGGGTTTCCCACCCCAGTCCTCAGGGACCCCCTGCAAGTCATGTTTTTGCTCCCTCCCAGTGTACCAGGTATTTGATATTCTTGATTGGACGGGAGCCAGAATGGAACGAAAACGAGTCTGAGGGTCCCCGTGGACTGGGTTGGGATGCCAGTCCATCCCCGGATGCACATACTCAATGTATTTTCATTAATTTGTGGTGCTCTGAAAGTGACTATCGACAGCATAGTGCAGTATGTTGTATTATCTATAAAATCACGCTGCTGTTCCACATAGAAGCACTTCAAGACCAGCAAAGGCACATGGGGTTAACTGGAAAGAATGGGAAAATGACAGGAAGCAGAGAGCAAATATCCACACAGAGCACTGGTCACAGCCACGGTGGGTGAGGTCATGCCTTCTGTTGTCTGAACACAGCAGTGGGATTGATTATTTGAGTACAGTGACACGCACATGTGTCTGCTCCTCCCACACAAAGTGCCCTTTTCTGTTTCACTTTAGATCACAAACATCACGAAAACAATGCTATAGCATTAAAACGATTCGTCGTTTTAAGGGTTGTGCTGAGCAGCGAACAATATTAGTACAAATTTCATGGTGTTACATGAAAAAAAAAATCGAAAAAATAGGTGTCTATGAATGTGTTTACTAGACTACTTGTGTTCTTGTGTACCAGTTTCACGTCATCTTTCATTGCCGAAGACCAGTTCAATACTAACAACAGAAGTACAGAGGACGGTAAAAATCATTGGATGTCGTTCTTGCCCCGCCCCAAATGTCAAGGATACATCGGTTGCATCCTGGCCAAACGAGACTAATTCCATGATTCTTTGCACCCAACGTTTTTTCCTGGGAGGCAAGTTAGCAACACCGGTCTTACAAAGACCACATGTACTATCTTTGCGTTCTTGGTATTGAGAAACACCCAGAGTCCAGTTAAGGTGTTTCCAGAACCCATTATTTCTGTCAAATAGCCAAATACCCTTAATGTCTTATGGGGAATTCTCATATTTGGCTTATTGGGCCACGGCATCTGCATAAGTCACAATTCCCTTTGGGCTCTTCAGCAAGGTCTTTACCCTCCAAATTGCCGCAGGGGCAGCAGATATATACGGCCGATGCTGAAATGAGACCCCGAGCTTCGGTCTCAACTGAACATGTGCGCAAAAATAAGCATCTAATATACCTGTACCCAAATGGCAAATACAGCATAATTTCATTTCTTTTTTTTTTTTATACATTTCTCATAACAAGGTATTCTGCATTTACAAGATTTGTGTACACTTCCGTATCTGGGCTAATATGAGATCATTAGCATATACGGTAACTCGGGCTCCTGCTAAGTGGCACAGATACGTTTCTAATCTGCAGGCACTGTTACTGGGAAATGCGCAGATGCGCGACTTAAGGGCAGATAGTTAATTCATGTCACAGCACACACTGCGTGGACTGCTGATTATTCAGGGGCCTGTTCCCATTTTGAAGCCTATAAGGGGCACTATGCTGCCAGCGGTAATGAGAAAATTTAATGTAATACATTGTTAACATTTGCTTAATATTACGTGTGTTTCAATCACAAATAAAGCACTGAGCACCAGTCCAATGGCCACAAAGAAACAGTTTAAGATTTCTATGCTGTGTCAGGCAAGAGCTAAATGCTGGCCCCAGCATCCAGCACGATGTCAATTAGGTTGCAAGTAAAAATGTAACTACCCACATAATGCAAGAATGGACGCTGTTAACAGTTGGGAGATGATCGCTTTAGATTGTGCGAAGACGAGCAGAAACCAACAAGCTGTGAAACTCCGGTATGAGAATGATCAGCCCTCTGCCCTACAGACTCAAACCTTTCTCTCAATGGGCCGATCCTCTTGCCTGCGGGCTGACCAGCTTGTGACAATGCTGGGTTCGATGCCCCGCCCCCCCATGACTCACCCAGCGTGCATGAAGATGTAGCTGAGGTAGCGCCATGCCTGGGCCCGTAGCTGAGGGTGATAGGGCAACGGCCCCTTCAGGAAGAGGGGATCAGACACTTGCAGTACCCAGCGGTTCAGCTCCAGGCTATAGTACAGAAACACTGCCACCTACAGGGTGGCAGAAAAATACTTAAACAACTGAAAAATGCAAAAAAAACTTCTAAACATGGTTCAAATTACGGGGGAGATAAGAGGAGCTCATCTCCCCTGAAAGCCCTCCCTGAAACGTTTAGGCTATTAAACTTCTTGCATGATTCTTATGTTGTTATTGTGCCTATATGAAATGTTACTGACGGTATTAACTGCCTGCAGTAGTAACAGTAGAATGTTTTTTGCAGAGACCCTGTTATTGACCGCGCTGCCGCGCACCTATATGTATGCGTGTGCATGTGACTTGGGAAGTCGCGGTGCACACTGGACAACAGGGCTCCCCCCAAAGCCACTGTGTAGCTCAAAAGATAAAATGATCGACTCTAGGGTTCAGGTGCCATTGTATTTACTCTTTAACCTCTAACCAATCATAAGCTGGCCTACCTCGGCGATGGTGATAGCCAGGATAAGCCAGGGCGGTGGGCAACAGGTGTAGCTGTCGAAGTACCACTTGCGGTCTATCTCTCTGGGTAGCGTCTCGTAGGCGATGTGTCGCACAAGCCGCTGAGAGAGGTCCAGCCCCGCCTCCTCGCGTAGGACCGCCCCCTTAAGCTGCCGTCCGCCTTGCAGGATGGCCCGTCGGAAGCTGTTGGAGCGTTTGTTGCTCATCTGGAAAAACGCACACAGAAGAGATTATACCTTCTGGTTTTTCTGAAAAGAGTCAAAGGACACCAGTGAGAAACTGTGATTAAACTCCACTGTGGCCTGCAGTGAAGCTGCAGCAATTTGGCAGATCGAGCAATGCCTAAAAATCCATAATTGTAAATTCACCTCTGGTTAGATAATAATTCTATTATTTATTCCCAGACTTTTATGCCGGAGGGACCTGGCTGATCTCTCGCCAAGTTTGCCTGAGGACTCACCCCAGCCCACGGGGGCGGTCGTGCCATGACACCCTGCTGTCCTTTTTCGGCAGCTGCCCCCGCTCCCCACGTAACCCTGCCCTGGGCCCCGGAATGTTTCCCCATCACTAGGCAACGTCTGAGGAATTCCATCCATCCCTAGCACTGTCCACAGCTGCCCGATCCACGATTCCTCACAAACAAACACCTCTTTTGCAACACAGAACCCCAAAATAAAACTAGGAATGTCATTTTCTCACCCTAAAAAGACCTTCAGTTTTACCCAGACTTTGATGTCATGGTTAATGAGTGGCTAGACATTAGACAAGTATTTGACAGAGATTTTCTAAAAGTTGTATTTTTAAGTTCTGATCTATACATATAAAAAAGTTCAATTTGGGATGAACTCTTGATCCATCCTTTCTAACATCTTTGCATCAGTAAAATCCATCCATCCATTTTCTGAAACTGTTTGTCCTATTCAGGGTCACAGTCAGTAAAATCTGATTTATTAATATATAAAACTATTAGAAGAGGCCCCATTCTTTTATTATTTAGAAATGTGACCAATGATTTTTGACCATAAAATTTTTTATTTAGATTTATTTGCTCATTCCAACCTGCTTCTGTATCTGTATGATGTACAGCATCATATTCTTGTCACACCCCCTTGAAGGAAGCCCCACCTGACACTGCCCCTTTAGAGTCCTGGGCCACCTCGCGCTCAGTCTGTCACTATTGTTGATCCATGTGGTGATTTACAGAGCGTTCTCTGCTGGTCTTTCGTGCAGCCCTGACCTGACCTGCCCACTGTGTTCCAATCCCTGACCATCTGCCCCTGATCCCTGTTCCATGTCTGCCCATCCAGTGTGGTCTGTGTACGACTGACCTCTCTGGCTTTTTGACCTACCCGTTCCATGACCCCCACCGAGTCTCTGCTTTTCAATTCTGTGTTTGGCTGCCTTTGATTTAATAAAACCCGCTCTGCCCTTGGGTCTCTCCCAAGTGTTTTCTGGTGTAACAATTCTTTTGCATTGCCTTGTATCGTATCGTTGGCCTCAGTGATGGATATATACACTCACACACACACACACACACACACATAGACTAAAAGTCAAAACAAAAGTATTGGAAGACACCTCTTAATAATTGGATTGGTGTTCCATTCAGACCCATTGCCACAGATTCATAAATTCAAGCATCTAGCCATGCAGTCAAGGTTACAAGCATTTGTGAAAGAATGGGTCATTCTGAAGAGCTCAGGGAATTCAAGCGCGATACCGTCAGAGGGTGCCACCTTTGCATTAAGTCAGTTTGTGAAATTTCTTCCCTGCTAGATATTCCACGGTCAACTGTAAGAGGTATTATCGCAAAGTGGAAGCGTTCAGGAACAACAGAAACTCAGCCACAGAGTGGCAGCTCATGTAAAGTAACAGAACAGGGTCGCTGAATGCTGAGGCGTGTAGTGTGTAAAAGTCACCAACGCTCTGTTGACTCGATAACTGCAGAATTCCCAGCTTCCTCAGGCATTAACCCCAGCACAAAAACCGTGTGCTAGGAGCTTCACAGAATGGGCTTCGATGGCTGAGCACCTGCATGCAAGTATCACATCACCAAGCGCAATGCCAAGCGTTGGATGGAGTGGTGCAAAGCACACCGCCACCAGCATGGAGCCGTGGAAACATGTTATGCAGAGTGACTAATCACACTTCTCTGTCTGGCAGTCTGATGGATGAGTCTGGGTTTGGCAGATGCCAGGAGAAAGTTACCTACCTTACTGCATTGTGCCAACTGTACAGTTTGATGGAGGAGGGATAATGGTACGGGGTTTCTCAGGGGTTGATCTAAGCCCCTTAGTTACAGTGAAGGGAACTCAAAGTTTCAGCATCCGAAGACATTCTGGACAATTCCATGCTTCCAACTTTGTAGAAACAGTTTGGGGATGGACCTTTTCTATTCCAGCATGACTGTGCCCCAGTGCACAAAGCAAGGGCCATTAACACATGGTTGGGTGAGTTTGGCGTGGAAGAACCTGACTGGCCCCACAAAGATCTCTGACCTCAATCCACCTGAACACCTTTTGGATGAACTAGAACAGATTGTGAGCCAGACCTTCACGTCCAACATCAGTGCCTGACCTCAAAAATGCTCTTAGAGATGAATTGACAAAACACACATCCCAAATTCTTGTGGAAAGCCTTCCCAGATGAGTGGCAGCAATTACAGCTGTAAAGGGAGTACCAACTAATGGATTTAGAAAGGGATTGTCATAAAGGTTCCTGTAGGTTTAATGGCCAGGTGTCCCAATACTTTTGTCTATACAGTGGGTGTGTTCATATATATGAAGAAGTTGCAGTAAAACCTCAGAAAAACACCATAAACTTGGGTTTCATTCAGTGATGCCTTGGCAATTAAAAGTTGGAATGAACTTTTGCAGTTGTATAAAAGCAGAACCCAAAGACCCTTGAGAAAACAGTTGAACTTTATGGCTGGATTATCCCTCCACTTTTGATTCCCATTTCAGCGGCTTATCCTCCTGCATGAACATCTCTCATTCCATGCATCGCTCAGCTGCTCCGATGGAGTTTTAATGTAAATGACTGAAAGTCGCTGGGCAATTTCTGCCATGCCTGTTTTTTTTTTTTATAGCTATTCCTAGACAGGTCATGTGCCGCCAAACAGATGAGGCAGATTCGGTGCTGCGTCACAAACCAAATGAATGCATGTCGCAGAAATAGAGTCAGAAAACCTGGCAGCCTCCATGGAGATTACATTTTCACGAGTACTTGGCGCTTAGACACCCTCTCGGGATGTCCTCAAATGCTTTATGAATCGAGTGAATCATTGAATTAGGGATCGCAACAGAACCAAAATACATTTGTGTTGGTGTTGCACTTACAAAATTATGTAAATGCACGAGCACTTATCTCGGCTGCGAGCACATGGTAAATATTTATGGGTAAACCTTGTTTTGTGGACAAGTTAAACAGACCAACTTGTGGCGGGTAATCAGGTTAGACAGACCTTGTGTTTTAAACATGTCCAACACCTCCAAGGCTGAAAATATCACTCACACTGCACTTTCTACAACACTCTCTACGTAGCTGGACGCCATAAACGCAATGGAAAAATTCCTCCAGTGAACATCAGTGGTTTTTGAGAATAAGTCTGAAAATGCAGATGTTTAGAACCATCAGTTTGTGGACCAAGCAACACAATCATATAGACAATGATGCTGAAGGCCTACTTCCAAAACGCCTGTGGATCACTAATAATTAAGAACCTTGAGTCACCTGAGCTCAGGCCCGTTTATTGTTTATCCAGCAGTGATCCTCCCCTTTTGATCATTGAGACGTCACATGAACTACAGCACAGCATTTCAGGATTGCCCAGCCCCGGACAGTGATAAATATTCACGGGAGGTGGGTACAAACGGGGAGCGCTCCCCCGCTTCGTTGCCGTAGGTAGCGTAAACACAGCAAGTGCCGAATTGTTTGCGGTCACAATGGCAGCTTTATGGTGACGTTATATGGTAAAAACGCTGCTGCATATAATCCCCTGCACACCCAATATCCTGGTGCCCACCCACCAGCGCGCCCCCCCTCCCTCCCCCAACCAGAACCCACTACACATGGCTTTTGTTGTTGTAGGCGCTGGATATGAGAGTCAAGGAACAATAGCGGCACAGACCCCAATACATGCTCTTCATTCTTCTTTGTCCCACTTCCATTTGCAGTTGCTGCTCCCTGACTGTCACATGACTCGGCCGAGCCAATGACAAAAAGGTGTGGGCCAGGCCGCTGCTGCACTTTCCCTTTCCCAAAGTACTGTACCCAACAAAGGAGCGCATTGAGGTGCGGCTGGCCAACCCCACTGCGGCCTCAGAAGTTAATGATTCTTGGCTTCCCTCCTTTTCTTCGCCGCACCAACTTTTTTTGTTTCCTTTCTTTTAAATTAGGGCTGAACAATTTGGGGGAATATCTAATCGCGATTTCTCTGACAGATATTGTGATTACGATTTGATTTGCGATATAATTTTTGATATACCAAGCTTCAGTTCAATATTCAGTGTGTAATAGATTTAAAACATACGACACAGAATCACCAAATGGGATACCATCAAAATATTAACTGGTCTCTCTTCTAATGCACGGATGAGAACTTAAAGATATGAATGGCTTCCAACATGCATTTATTACTTTTTTAAACTAGCAGAGAACAATCAAACATAAAACAATTATCACAAAAGCTGTCACTTAAAATTCACGTTAAATGAAGTAGTAATGATAAAAAATAAAACAATTCCAGTTAAAAGATAAACAATAGCGATCTTGCAGCTAATGAACGTCAGACTCCTTTAACTGCCAAGCCAGAAGCACTTCGGCGTATTGCAGCCTTTTTTGCGCTAATGTGCTGTTAGTGTTAATATCAGCAGCAAATCTAACACCCTCAGCCAAAAAGCCGTAATGTTCCTAAGAGAAAGGCTACTCTGTCCTGAAATCATAAAGCTTAAAAGTTTTCAAACGCAGTATGCATTTCATAAAACGTTGAATAAATAGTCATAGTTTATTGATTTTATGTTCGTCGAAGTTTCTGCTTTTTAACAACTGTATAAAGTAATGTTTTTTTTTTTACAAAGTGACTCTTCAGGGCTGCCAGCTGTCACACATCTGGCGTGATACGCTTTCAGACTCTCACGCTCAGGCAAGAAATCTTATGGCAAATAGGGGCATTGCTAAAGAGTTTTGGGCCCCATGAAAGCATATCATTATGGCCCCTATCATCTTAAGTTCCCACCCCCCTACAACGCCCCTGATGACAAATATTTATATAATTCCATTATAAACCTAAGATTAGCAACATCAAAAGCAACGGGGTAGTTTGCAAACCCTACAGACTATTCACAAGGTAATAAAACTATTATATATATGTAAAGGCGTGTACATGTGTGTGCAGTCTTGAATCAAATTGAAAATCTCACTCCAGACTGCTGACCAAAGTTAGCAACCCTGCATTTTATGCGAAATGAAAAGTAAAATGCACTGTTTTCGCCTGAAGCAGTGTGTCACTTTTTATATGTTTTCTAAATAGTAAGACCACCCATACCTCACTGTAATAGTGATTAAAATGATCAGTTGATGAGAACTAAAACATATGACATAAATACGACTGAATTATAGGTTTTACGTCTTCTTGGGGGTGACAGTCCCCTGCTGTGAGGATTACTAACTGTTCCATTTTTTTCTTGATGGGTGAGTGGTATGCCAATGCGGCGCCTCATTCACAAAAACGAAAGGTGAGCTCTGACCATGAAATAAGTAGGTAATTCACTTATAGCTCAGCCGTTTGTTTGCCGTTTGTGGGCGTATCCGCAGTCGCACTGGACCACTTCTGATTGGAGAGCATGACTGGCACGCGAGGAGCACGACACTTCTGATCGGTGAGAATGACGGTCACACAGGGAGCACGGCATGAATTTGTAAAATAATTCTCACGCCAAGTGGGAAGCCTTGGGTCGGACGTGCCGTATAGTGCATGTCCGAAGTCCATTGGCCAATCGCGTTGTTTCAAATCACGATTTTGATTTGAAATTGATAATTGGACATTGAAATAGATTATTCTGCCCTATTTTAAATTGTTAGAAATTCGCTGCTACAGGGACACTTTTGTCTACATGCAGCTGGACCAAATACTGGAGGCCTGGTTACGGTAAATGAATTAATATACAGAATGAAAGAGAGATATAATGATTAACTGGGGAGACTTTGAACGCACTTGTTCTTAGGGAAATCCATAATTAACAGATTCATCGTTCAGATTAATTCACTTGGCTAGATACCCTATAACTGCTATTCATTCAACAAGCATGATATAGCAATTAAATTCCTGAGTGTTGTGTGACTCCTTGACCGAAGTGTCTGTTTGCTCCGTATGGCTGATGAGACGACATGGGCCAATCAGATTAAAGGCCAGCCTCACCAGGTTGACGAAGTCTTGGTAGCAGATCCTCCCATCGGCGTTGCCATCCGCAAGCGCTAGCAGGACCTCCAGCTTGTGGGGGTCCAGCTCGGACCCGTGGACCTCCAGCAGGTCTCGGAACCGCTCCGTGCTGATGAAGCCCGAGTTCTCGGGATCATACTGCAACACACACACACACACACACACACACGTGAACACACAACATGTGCAGGCAATGCAGCTACATATCTGCAACCAACATTGAAGTGGAGGAATCAACAGTAGCTGGATGGCATCTTCTGTAAGCCCTGGGGCATCAATAAGGCTCAGAATGAGGTTCAACTGACATCCAGTGTGAACAGCTCCTGGACCAATCATGAATGCATATGCAACAAATTTGCTAGGAAAGTCCATATATTATAATTAATGAATCTAATGCATTTTCTAGTGAGTCCAAACATCCTAATGACTTAACAGTAGGATTATTGCCTAAAAATATAATCTGTATCACAGGCCGCAGTGCAGCTGAACAGTGGGTAGTAATGAAGCCCCACACACAGCTCTCGTTTGCCTTAAATATCAGGGTTTTTTTTTGTTTTTTTTTAAATACGCCATCCTGCCCGTAACTAGATAGCACACAGCAGGCTGCATGGGTGCGCCAGCGTTGGCCAGATTGCTCGCCAGATGTCACATTCCCCACAGATGAGCTGTCCACAGCAGCGGCCCTCTGCCCCACCAGTTTCCTGATAAGCCCTCAGCCATCACACAGAATGTAACCCATCACTCCAAACACAGGAGCGGCAACATTACATAAGAACCTATACCATTACATGGGACCTACACCATTACATGGGACCTATACCACTACGCAGGAAGTATAACACTGGACAAAACCATTACAAGGTCACGTATGTCATTATAACCTATACCTTACATCAGACCAATACCATTACATAGAAACAATACCATTCATTATACATCATGCCTATATCATTACTAATTTCATCATATAAAACCTTCACCACTGTAGCAAACCTATATCATAACAAGGGAACTCGATCACAATGACCTATACCACTTCACAGTAACAGTACTATTATACATTATACCTATACCATTATTGTTATCATCACATACACCATTGCTGAATATCCATACAAGGATACACCACCAACACTATTAAAACACACCTATACCATTACATAAACTATACCATAATACATCTATAAGCATTATGGCAAAACATGGGAAGGGAATGCCTGTTTCCGGGGAGGAGTGAGATTGTCAAACAAGCCCTTCACACACCAGTAATTAATCATTAAGGGTATAGAGCAGGTTCACACGGCCGGCTCGTACAGTGGCACATTTTGTTGGTTTCAGTTAGACAGCAATATGATTCTGTAAACTGCATCCTGGGGGTGTCAGATAAAATCACCACATCCACCCTCCGATCCCCACATGCAGTAGAAAATGTTCGTTGTCCAGAAGAACTGGGTTTCTTACAGTTATTCAGGAACATTACCCATCACTTAAATGCCTTGCTAATTTCAGAAGACCTATACAATTACACAACACCTATACCGTTACAGGTATTTACACATCACAGGATAACAGTACCTATCACACAAGACAGGTTCTCATACTTGTCACATAATCCTTGCCCATCACACAATCCGCCATCTATCTTGTTTGACACAAGTAAGACATTCCCCTGCCTGGACCCCGGATCTTCAGCCAGACCTGACATGGGCTAAGACGGCATCGATGGAATGAATGAGGGCAGAATCAAGAGCATGCAGGTACCACAAAGCACAAACATTCCTAATATGGGAGTCTTTGTTTCATTAAAAATTAAAGTGGTCTTGTCTCACTTTATCATGTATACAACATTGACAAATACCGTTGTATATGCATTTTTACATAGTTCCTCTTGGAAGCAGATCCAGAAACTAGGAAAGTCTTACTCTGAAGAATATTCACATTTAACATGGTCCCAGGTGCAGGGGAGACACTGACTGCATCACTAAGGGTGACACTTTGCTTTACACAACATCAGAGGATGACAGTATTACCATTACTAATTAATCAGCAACAATAGACAGAACATGGATCTGGAAACCTCATATTCAGTCTGTGAGAAACGCAAGTCATGCATAAGAAGCGATGAACCAGGAAATGGTGCCGCCGCATATTTACTTATTGAATAAGTTGTGCTGAACACTCTTGCACACACACGCCTTCAGGCACACATACGCCCTGGTGCAGATTAAGTCTGTTCCTGAGGGTTTTTTCACTGACCTTCTCTTGCAGGACCTCAGCCAGATTCTGAAAAGCACGTTTCCTCTCCCCGCCCTCCCTCATGGTGAAGAACTTCCACTCAGGCAGAAGATCGGTGTCCCTTTCTCTTCCTCCCACCCAGAGAGACTGAGGCACTCCGATGGGCTAAACCCCCCACCTCCCGTGGGGTGGGTGTCCCGTCAATTACAGACTCATGTACCCCCCCGCCCTCAAGTACACACACAGCCCTAAACCCGCTGGCCTGCACCCAGCCCCCCCACCCCCCTTACTGTCTCATCACCAGCTTTCACACTTCAGCGAGCACCTTATGCACAAAGAAGCTAAGCGGCAGGGACGGGAAGAGAGACACCCCCAAACAAAACAATGCCAGCGGCACCCGGTCCTCCACGCCGGCATCACCCATCTCATTATGCTTCCAGACTTCCCTTATTCTTCGGGAAAAAACACAAACAAACCGGCGAACTCAAGCTCTCAGGCATCCCACAAAGTACAAAAAACACAGGTACGCAGCCTCGCGGCGGCCTCGCCGCGGCGTACGGGCAAATCGGCTGAAGAAAACCAGGTTGAGTGAAATTTCATGTAAAAGCAGCATGGTGCTGCTGGGAGACGGAGACAGTATTTGCATTGTGTCCCCTGGCACTGTTTTGGCATGATAAATGGATTTTCATCAGAAAGGAATGAGCTGCCCGTATGCAAATTCTTCTCCACGTGGCACAAGCCTGGCATGTTATTGGAAGAGTCACATGTGTGGCCCTGGGATAGAAAATGCACAGTTGTGCCAGCTCTGGGATTCTCTTTTTTTTCACACGCGGAATAATCCTGACATAATGCTGCACTCAAAATGGGCTTTCATCACCAGGCTTCTGTGACAGCCTGGTTTCTGAATGGGGCAGGGCCACCGCACACTAAACACAATGCACTGCTGCGCTGTAGCTCTAATCTTAATAATGCAGCATAATAACGAGCTCGGGGCTGCTACATGGGGTGAAGATCCACCCGCTGGTAGGAGACAGAGTGGCTCAGTTCCATCCCGTTGATGGATTTTATAAGACAGAACCATGGGTATGATCTCAAGAGGAGACCATGCATCTGAAAGTTAGTTTACAAATTCTATATCTCGCTTTGATTTGCATTTATTTAACAGATGCTTTGGTCCAAAATAGCACATTACAAACAAACGTCTGTCAAGGAGTTAACTTGGCATAAGTGCTAAGCTAGCCAACCTTCCAGTAAATGCCCTGGTGCAAGTGTAAGCAGTACTGGAGCGAGAGCTTTACAACCGTCTACTAAACAAAGCAAGAACCTAATGAGATGGCTATTAAAATCAGCAGGCAAAGGGCAACACTAAGAGCATTCAGGGAACATAGATTGGTGTAGGCTACTAGACGTGTTCTGGGAACGGATGGATCTTGAGACATTTCTTGAAGGTGGAGAGGGAATCTTCTGGTATACCAGGGCTGTGCTGGGCCATTAGACAATTCTCTAATCCCATATGAAGAGCCATGGGGGAACCTGTGAAACAGCTGCAAAATCCTGCCAAATTTGTGCCCATAGTAACGCTTCCAGTCACCCATCCCATACGGCCTCATGGTAATCTGGTACTCACAAAGACAGTCTTTGGAACTCTGGCTGGTGATTTCAATGACTGACCTCCAAATGACCCAAATGGGATCAGTAAGGGTCTCCAGTGGCTACTAATGAGTGGACACTTTGATGTAGACGGCCCTTGACGGGTTGTGACCTCTGGCATTACACTGGCTATGCACTAATGGTCCATCATATTTGTGCGGCTTTATCCTGAAACGCTAACTTCACCATGCAAGGTAAGGATCGATTATTTCCAGAGACCTGAAAGATTTATATGACAATTTGCGGATGCCCATTAGTCTTTGCAGTGATTTGAAATTTGTAACAATTAAAACTATTGGAGGCACAAAACGAGATATTAGAATTATTCATCTGTGCAACTTCAAACCTTCTAACAGTATATGGCTGAAGGTCACTGTACAAATTAATTGATCATCATGAAAAATTAAAAAAATATCTGTGCAATTTTGGCTTTCAACACACAGGTTCTAATCTTACCACCCTCTCAGTGTTTAGTAAAGCTTCTCCACAGGTTCACGAAGCAAAGTTCTTCTCCGTCAACTGCAAGACACTTAAGACACCTAATCTGTGGCAAGACCTAACCCCAGCTTTGTGTCAATGGGCTTTCCAGTAGGGTTTGGCTTTCGGCAGACCAGCACAGCAGAGATCGTGATCTGGGTGGGGGACACTACTGCGCTAATGAAGTCCGATGTGCAATACAAAGCCCAGAAGAAATATCTATTGAACTCTTTCTTGTACCTTTTGTGGCCTTTATGAACTGTTTACATTGATATGGAGAAAGATGACATTTCTGAGGGGATTAGCTAACAGGCATTTAAGTATAAGCCAAATGGTAGCGGGGATTCCTAAATCCAGCAGTTCCCATCAGCCCCCTCCTCGCCCCACCTCCGGCAACACACACAGACATACATACACCCTCCTTCTACACCACCCACAGGACGGTAAAGAACAGGGGGCAGTGCTTTGATCAGCAAACCAAACCAGCTTGTGTTTCACTGACAGTTTGTGTGCCAATGCCCACCGCCAGCCATGTTTTGCGTCATGGCCACCCCGTGCTTGTTTGTACAGAGAAATCCCACACTTGTCTCTTCTGAGGGGGATCAGACAGGCTACAGCAGGGTCTGAATCTCAAATCTCACCGCAAGCCCATACTTCTGTGTTTCCCAGTCTGGTCCTCGGGGACCCACAGCCGGTCCACACTTTTGCTCCCGCTCAGCTCCCTGCCAGACAGTCCACACTTTTGCTCCCTCTCAGCTCCCAAAAAACATGGACTGTCTGTGGGTCCCCAAGGACCGGACTGGGAAACACTGCTGTACTTGACAAGCAGTCATGGAAGATGGGTGAATGAATGAAGATCAAATATGCTTTCTTCTAGGACAGCTATCAGCAACTCCTGGATCCTGGAGTGCTGGTACCCAGCAGGTTTTCCATCCTACCTGGTCCCTGATGAACCACACCTGACGTCAGGCAGATAGTAACTCATCAGGAAGGACAGAAAACCTGCTGAATACCGACACTCCGGGATCAGTGGTTCCCACTCCTGTTCCAAGGACCACCCATTTCCAATTTATAAGGTCACTTGTACACTATCAAAACTTTCCCCTAAATTTCCATATGACCATTCCTGGCATTATAGGGGTATTTTTGTGGTACAACTGGAGCTTTGCTCTTCTGACTGGGACACACTCTATGATCCGGTAAGAGGCAGGCAGAGGAGACGGCATCACAGTCCTTTATTATATGTTTCTTTACATGGCCAATATGGTGCAGAGCACACATTGTTCGCAGGCGCAGTAAGAGTTTCCCAGACGCCGCTTCAATTAGCGTCTCTAATTAAAAGCTACAGCACAGCAAGGGCCACTTCACCCATGCTAATTAAGCACGAGTAGCATGGATGGAACGGGTGCCCTCGCTGTGCCTCAGAATGATTCACGGCTGCCGCTAAAACGAATAATGGACGAAATATTGACGGGGAGGACAGCTTTTTATCTGATGCTCAGATTGCAGGGTAGGGGAGATCTGCGCACTTACATGGGTACATCACAACAATAATGGCAGAGCCAGTAAGGAGAAAGACTGCCGCTGGCTTCATTAGCTCAGGACAGCCATGGCGGATGCAGGGTCCACAGCAAATACTTTTATTATTAAGAGGTAGTATCACCTTCATTGATCCTGTACTGTTCTGTGGAATCACAGTCATTTTTCCCCCCAAATCAAAGGCAAACGTGGTTCCCCTTTACAAGTTACCAATTGTTAGAGATGAAGACTGCTGCACTGTTGACTATGGTACCATGGAGGTTTTGAAGCTGGACCCTACAGACCCTACACCTGGCACCAATCTAGGACTCCTGCTCCACAGTAGAGGGGCCTCCCTTGGCTCCCCTCTGCGCTTATCTGGGCTAGCCCCCCCGCCGCATCTCGCTCCCTCTATAATGCAAATCTGAGGAGTGGCATGCCGTCCTGAGCTGGGGGGGGGGTGGGTTGTGG
>JAODLD010000101.1:9397863-9414536 GCA_026781065.1 Mormyrops boulengeri
CAAGGATGATGTCACATGACAGCTTGCTATGCAGCCAGACCAGAGTATGTTTTGGGGGGTGATGCTTGCCAAGGTCACTGAAAGGACATGGGTCTGAAAACGGGCCCCCGAAATATCATGCTCAGCCCTGATTACTGCATACCGCCTGGCTCCGTGCGCAGTGCTTACTGAAGACGGTGGCGTGATGTGATTAAAACTGGAACAGCGCTGGTGGTTTTATGGAGCGTGGCGTGTTTGTAGACCCCCACCACCTTGATCCTCCACTTGGAATCTCAATAATATACCGCTAGGCAGTTTTCCTCAAATGGGAGACGGGCGTAACGAGGGGAACAAAAAAGGCAATTTACCCGTCTATTTCCCGATGGAAAGCACAGTCCTGCCAACTTCAGTAAATGAGCAAATTCACAGGTTTGGGGGGGATGCAGGCAAGGAGCATTTTAAAAAGGCCAATTTGTGGAGCCATTCAAGCGAACAGCAGGATGGCCACAACCGGGCCTGTCGATCACTGCATGGGGCCCGCACGCCACAAGGCCGCATCTCTGACCACTTACCGACACGATGCCTCAACACCAGACAAACAGCGTAGTGAAGTTAAAGTCTTACATTAAATGAAGGCATTGAGCAATTCATCCATCTTCCAACCAGTTATCCAGAGTTGTGGTGAGCCTGGAGGCTATCCCAGGAATCACAGGCAGGGGGCGCCCTAATGATACACTAATGCAAAACAGAGCATACACTCACAAGCAGTTTAAAGACACCAGTTCAGCTACCTGCCTGTCTTTAGACAACAGGAGGAAACCCCGGGTTGGGGGAGATAAAATGTGAACTGGATTTGAACCCACAGCCTTGAAGGAAGAAGACAACAGTGCTCACCATTGAGCCGCCATGTGCCTTAATAAAATGCTGCGCCTTGATATTGCTAAGAATTTTTTTACGGATTCTTCTCTGAGTCAATCTAACCACAAATAAGCTTGCTTTAGAGACCTGGCTGAAAAAATGAAATGTTTGATTTTACGCGGTTAGATTGGACGGCACACGGATCACCAGACCGGGCCAGAGGCTTGACTTGACTTGAAGGTCATCACCCAGCTCTACAGAACATGCTGAAACTTCAAAATCTTATTACTAACCTCTTTCTTTGCATTTTTTTCTTTGCAGAGATGAGAAGACAGCCAACCATTTTTATCTATCAGTATCCAACCTGCTGGTCCTGTTAAGTTCCTCAGAGATACATCTGGGGCCCTCGTTCAGGAATGTACCGGAAAGCATGCCCACCTGGGTCCATTTTCCAGGATTAAGCGTTTCATATGAATCCTTGGATACGGGCCCCAAATATTAAAACACACACACTGAGACATCATGAGATAGCTTTCTGAGTTAAGGATAATCTGTGTCTGAATGGCAGCGTCTTCCTCCTCAGCCGTGGACCCATAAGCATCACCCGTGGGAAGGCATTGCAGTTTCAGACATGAGGAATGAACGCTGTCGGTGTCTTTGATCCCCGCAGCTGTGAGTGAGACGGTCAAACAGGAGGACCAGCGTAGGAGGGGCCAGCACAGGTGGGAGCGGTTTCACATGGGCAGCTCTGCGCCTGTCCCAGTTTGACCCGAAAATCCATCACATACCCATAGCTGGAACCAGGAACTGGATCCAGTGCCATGCAGGTTTCATCATGGTCAGTGTTTGTGGGCTACGCTGACTGGGATACGGGGCGTCAAGAAAACAGCAACCTTTAGTGATCTCAATTCATTGCAGTTATATGCTGAATTTTATGGATACGATGTGCCAGAAAGCACTGGACAATATCCAGAAGACACCAGCAGTTATTTTCACATTGTTGCGAGGAGTAATGTGAGAACAATATTAGCATTGTCTAACTGCATGCAGTGCAGTGAAAGGGCAGTGAGGTCACATGATCAGCACACTACACCCACTGGACTGATGCAAAGGCCACTGGTCAGGCAGCAAGAAAACAGAATTTTTGGGAGCCAAACATGATGGCGTCCACTTCAAAACGGGAGCTGGGGCATGGCCAGACGGGAAAGCTCCATCGGAAGAGGCAACGGAGCAGAGCGGCAACCCAGCGACGACACTGACAGCTGGGCGTGACCTGGCAGCCATCCTAGGCTGGATCTGCTCCAGGAACTGCCCCGGAGTGCCACTCGTGGGGGATTGATTTACCCCCGGAAACAGGCCCCGATGTAAAGCAAACCCTTGATTAACATACCAAAGCCAAACGCGAACACTAAAGCACCTTGTCTTCCATGAGCACCTTTGCGGGATCTGGCTTCCGTTTGCGCTGGCCGACAAGGTCCGAGATGGGCCGCGGCCATTGCCTGGGCTTCAGTCGGAGTTAATTAAGGGGTTTTCGCATGCTCGCAGTTAACGAAGGAAAAAACAACAGGCAGGAACTCCTGAAGAGACGCTATTTATACCCGACTAGAAAAGGCTGCGCTTTCACACTTCATGCATGGAAACGTCCTCCTATTAACAAACGTTATTTAAAGGCAGCTACAAGTGGAGCATGGTGGCTCAGTGGGTAACATTCTGGCCTCTAGCCTCCAAGCTTGTTGGTTTGATTCATGCCCCTGGCTTTGCATGCGTGCGTGTGCATGTTCTCCCCATGTTTGCCTGGGATCCAGTAACATGTGGTTAGGTTACCTGGCATCTCCAAATAGCTAATAGTGTTTGGGTATGTGCCCTGTTATAGGACAGCTTTCTGAAGGCTTCAAGCTCACCATGACCCTGTACTGAATATGGAAAACGGACAGATGACCGAGCTGGTGATGTTAATGCAATGTCTCTCCCAGACCTGAGAGTAGGTGTAACGGCACAGAGAATCCCAGAGACACCATGGGCCATTACGTGAGAATCTGCTGAATCCCTTTCTGGCACCCTGGGGGGGGGGGGGGTCTGTCTTTCAAAGAAAGAGGCAGCTAAAGGAAGTGGGTCCACCAAAAAAATACCTAGATCCGTATGGCGTAGATCTATGTCTGACTCTCCCTCCCCACTTATGGCCACCCCTGGAGTTCAATGGCCGCTGCCGCTAACTCACCCCATCATCTGTTTGCAGGTAACGAAAGGGGACCCCACGCAAGTCCAGTGTTTGAGGTTCACTTCTCATTATTCCAGTTCAGGTGGACCAGGCGTCTCTGCCCTTCACATACACCGAGCTGTAATTCCCACCAAACACACCCTTCCTTACTCTTCGCTGCTATGAAATGAGACAGGGCTCAGCGGCCGAGAATATTGCAAGCCTGATATTTCCTGTGATCGCTGGCCAGTGTTTATTTTGTCATGACTGCAGGCATGTAATTCTCAGGGAGTTTCGCAATCAGTTCGCTGGCAAACAGGAAGCCCCGTGATTAGTCCAGACTACATGTGGTCAGGCCACCCTACACAGCAGAGGAACAATTACTCTCATGTCAAGCTTACTACTAAATATACTAAATACACATTTATTACTAAATAAGATCCCCTATCACTCTACCAAAGAGCTCAACACACCATACCCACTCTGCTTCCCCATGTACAATATCACAGGATGTTGGCGTTTATATTCACACTCCGTGTACAGTGACTGACCCTAAACAGCCACAGAATTCACACTGAAATATACAGAATAAGTCACACAAATTCATTTTTAGACCGCCACCACGGCTCCTGCTGGCAGGGCACGATGACGTCAGCGCTTAGCAGGCACTGGCGACGGGAGAGCTGCGGCGGCTCAGACACCTTCGCCGGCGTCGAGCGGAAAGGGCGACTGGGTGGCACCGTATCGCACATCGAAGCGGTTTGAGGCTCCCAGATATCTGGTGAGAGCTGAAGCGAAAAATACAGAGTAGCGGGAGAGGGGACAGGCCGGAAGGAGCGCTTGAGATGGAGCAGCAGGGATCACGCGTGTATGAGACGCACCCTGGTGCAAGAAGCTACACCCAGGGGGCCACATGCAGGGCAGGAGGGTGAAAGTGCTCTATGGGCCCACAACCAGTCTGCACAAGTGGCCCATCTTACCGCCCAACTCACAGCGGGTGGGAGGACAGGTGTTGCCCCTCGCTATAGCAGAGGGGAATATTTAGCCCAATACTACTATTTTTGACTCCCTTATGCACAAGGACTTTATAACTCTTTAGGGAACAGAACCCCATCCCAAATAGCACGATGCCCTTAACATCACACTGCAAGCAAATCTGTGCCGAAAAGCACAAAGAGAACTTGAGAAACACACTTCAGAAGGACAGCGTATATCTGGTTCCCGGCCAGCGGGGCGGCGCCATTTTCACTCAGTCAGGTGCCTTTAAAAGCGATTTTTGGAACAGGTTTCCTATTACAGCATGGATCGCATCTGGAGTGAGGCAAAAGGTCTGTGATATTCTTGATTCTTGACCCCACCCCACTGTCACTGACCATACAAATCAGTTTTACCCCCCCGTTATGTCCTGTCTGGGAGAAAAAGCTTATGCTGCAGTGAAATATTCTCCTGGGGACAGAGAGGGCTAAAACAGCACACAGAGCTTTGGTTAAAGGGCAGGCGAGAACTTGATCAATTGCACACAGACAGGCAGGAAAACACTGCACACTCTCTGCCTTTCAAATCTGTCTTCTCAGAATAAAAAAGAGCGTCATTTCTGGGCGTTTGTGTTTTTGAGGATATGGCGCCCTGGGAATCGGAATGACCCTCAGGTCACCTCCTTGTTTAACAAATGGGAAGGTCACGGAGAGGTGGCTGGGGGGGGGGGGATGGCTACAGAGGATGAGTAAGAACTGGTAACCAGCAGACAAGAGCAGCCGGAAGATTCCCATTGGGCGGTCCGGCCAAGAGCCACTCGAAAAACTCAAAGTAATGCCACATAAATGGGGAAGGCAGAAAGCCCCCCCCCCCGCTCCCCGAGCCACGCTACAGAAAGCCTTCCATCGGCCCCCATTAATCCAGCACACCGCAGCCCAGAGCGTGAAAGTGTGGGTCTGACACTAACCCAGAGAGCCCCCACCCCCGCCTCCCCATCTTCCTTTGTCCTCTGGGGGGGGCGCGATGAATACGGGGGCCATTCCTGGCAGGTGCAGCGATAGGCTCAGGGCTCACTCGCCGTCTGTCGGCTCCGCCCGCCTCCCCGCGTCTCGTACCCCCTCTCCATACCCCCAGTTCACCGATTAATAGCAGGGAAAGCCAGCAACTATACAAGGGATTAGGTGGCACTCTAATTCAATTTGCACGGGTCAGTGTAAGGATCGACACACCCGGGAGATCTTTCCCTCCAAAACGCTGAGGGCCAAGCTACCAGTGCCCAGAACAGGGGCCCCTAACACAGAGACCGCGAGCTGAATCCAGCCCTTCCCCTGCATCACACAGCCACCAAAAATCCCTTCTCTGCCTCAAACTGCTTAAGAAATAATTATCAATTATGATATATATGACATGGCAGTGTATCTTTAGATATTCGCAAAACTACTGAAGCACATTGTCCAATAAATCGCCTTCTTTCGATACCTGCAGCTTCACTGCACTAGAGTACATCCACGCCTCCTGTACAGTCATTCCCACTGGCAGCCTGCGCGGCGTCTCGCCAAGGGTGAACATGCAGGAGAAGCGGCACCAGCCGGCACACGCACACGGGGGCTACGTACCTTGTCGAACAGAGATTTCCATTGCTGAGACAGGAACAGAACCGGAAAGAGAGAGAATGGAGTATGAGAAAAAATGCACCTCCTTGAGTAATTAAGGTGATGCCATGTCTCAACAATAAGAATAGTATTTTTTAATCTTGCTGTTTACTTAGGGTTATTACTGGAATTAGTCCTTGTAGTACTATAGAAATTAAGTGTGATAATTAACATCAACTGTGGGCATTTCACTGATTTATACACTGTCGTCATACATATAATTAGCTTCTGAGGTGTCACCCAGTTCTGTAAATAATCATCTATTACACCGAGGTGGACAACAAGAAACGATTAAAATTAATAAACGCTTGCGTTAAAAGTGACGGGGCGTTAATTGCAGGAATCGACCACACCTTAACAGCGCACTGGAAAGTTGAGACTATTCACCTGCATCGTGTTATGATCACACCCTTTGCATCTGGGTAAAAAGAACAGCAGTGAAACTGTGAAAATGTATCACACATCGGGCTACTTACGTCCTCCGGGGCCATGGGAAGGACATCGATACTCTCCAGTACTTCAATCTCATCTCCCTCCGCGTTCGCCGCCACAGCCGGAGAGGAGTTGACCTGGGTGTCCCGAGCCCCGCCGGGCATCCTCGGGCTGCCTCTGCTCCCCGGGTGGCTATCAGATTAAATCCTTCCGGATGATTTTTTCAGGATCGTGGGAGATGACTGCCATCATGCACTATCGCACGCAGCCGCCCGCATTTGCAGCCCCAGTGCAGGGACAAGTGTCTTGGTGCGACATCGCGAACGGTGCCTTGGCTTCTGAGCCAAACCGTGGGCTCCAAAAAATGCGTCGCTTGAATAATCCAAAATCGGTTTTCTGAAATCCCGAAACAGACAGAAATGAGCAGTCTTAGCTCGGTCTGGGCAGTCTATACTGCCTCCGATGTTTAAAATACCGATTTGCTCTTGGACGCATAGGTGTCAAAAAGTTGTTTCTCGAGACGTTGAATGCCGCTGAACTCGTGTCCTTTTCCCTGCATAAGCTGAGCACAAGCAATCGTTTTATGTGGCTCTCCACCTACACCCATATTTCGCTCTGTCCGTGACACCCAGCAGCAAAACGACCATCACTGGGACTAAAGCGATGCTTTAATAAAGCCGGCGCCCGGAGACTTTCCCGATCAGCCCCCTGTTTGACTCACCTGCTGGAGAGACCGGCAGCTTTCAGTAAAACGTCATCCCGTCTCCCCCACCTCCCTTTGATCCCATACCCTTAAACGCAGTCCAACGAGCAAGATACGGGTGACACGAAGGAAACAAAAGTTGAATTCCGCACTTGCAAGGCGAAAGGGTGAATTTGCATTAAAAACGCGCAAACTCATGTAGCACCCCGTGAATGCATGGATATTATAGTAAAACGCTGATGCAATACGCAAACACACTCCCTGGCAGACGTTAAGAAGTCCCAGCGCAAGAAAATAGGTTTTTGAGGGGGATAAATGAATGTATAAGGAGGTGCGTCAGCGTACCTCGCTGTTGTTTACCGCGACGCAGCTCGGCTCCCTGCCCGCTGCCACTGTGCGCCGGCAGCGTGGATCACAGACCGACTCCCCCGAACTGGCCCGCATCCAGGCAGCTCGCAGACACCTCTCCGGTGCTGCTACAGCGGGTTCATGTGAAGCAGCTCTCTGCTGTCTTGCACATTGTATTTCTGTTCCTCCATAGTATGAACCCCACCTCCCCCGAGCCCCCCACCACCAATAATCAGGAGTGGCATGGTGATATTGAACCCAAATCCTCCCCATTATTAATCTTTTTATGACGGGGGGGGGGGGGTTACACTATTCAAGGACAGCTACTGCTCGTTTGTTTCCGAAAAGGATGAACATGTCCCATTTCCGCCAATCTCAGTAGTTTTGCTGATTAATTGAGCATGGCTGACGGGAGACACTTCTTGCCACTCAGTACTCTATTCCGTAATACACAGGGAAATGGGTACGGCTCCCTAAACGGGCACCTTTAGTACGTACTTGCTCGGATATATACTTGTATGCATTCAATCGTTTTTTTTTACTTCAGTGATGCTTGTAGTTTCAACTTTTATCTCAAAATTCTAGACATGCTGAAGTATATTTGTATATTGTACTGCACTTTGTATTGAAAAATGTAATAAGACCAATACGTTCAAGTAAAACAGCGGGGGGGGGGGGGGCACTGAACTGTTTACATAGATGTCTCAGACTTGGTTAGTGTTTTTCTCTGCCATTTAAAAATGAAAAAGTTTATTGTGTGCTGTTACGGGGAAAAAAGAGAAGCGGGAGAGACGTCACCCCGTGAAACGTCCCTTTTTCTAACCTCTGCTAAAAGTAACATAAAATAAGGTGAAATGAAGCTGAGCAGGTTTAAATCGGAGCCCCAGCACCAGCAGGGTCCCTCTGGACCGCCGCGTGTCACCCCTGAAAGGACACCCCTGGCCAGCGTCACCTTTGGGACAGCGCCCTCCCGGCCTCTCCACTGCTGTGGCTGCCTGGATCTGAACCCCCCCCCCCAAGCCTGTCGCCCTCAGCGTGGGACTCTGAAGCTGGAGAGAAATACGAAAGGGCTGCCGGGTCCGGCTTGACAGGCCACGCCCCCCCTCCGGACTCCCAGCTTCAACCTCCAGCGCCACTCAGCCGAGCTCGTTCCCAAATCACATGCCTTCAAGCCTGGTCATTTACAACAGAACTACAGCAGAAACATTTTTCTTCCATTAATTAAAATGATACTACAATATTTTATCGGAATACATTTGACATACAGTCCAATTAATGCTGAGAAAACCTTCACATTTATTATCCATACTGTGCCCCAAGATTTCCATTAAAAGTTTTCCATTTCCATGGTAACAACTTGACCTTTTCAGGATATTAGACCCTTCAGACACTGATAGTGTGTGCTTGGCCCAACTGAAGCCGCCTACCGTTTTTTGGCACTGACGTCTTGTGTGGCTCTTCGCCTCGACCAAAACTAACCAGGCTCCTAACCCTAACCCCCCCCCCCGGCCACTGTTTTTGTTAAGCCGTAATGGATGAATCTTCCAATCAATCTACCAAGACAGAGGAGGGTGCTAAGCCTGACAGTGTTAACCACACGTCAGAAGAGGCGTCATGAGTCAAAGGGACACTTATCAACCCTCAGCTCCCAAAGGCGGGGACGGGGGGGGGGTGAAGCAGTTAACTTGCTAACCGTTTTCACAACGTTCATGCCATTGTTCACAGTTGCTGTTGGAGCCCTTAGGTACAGTGAGCTCTGAGACACCACAAGCAGAATAACCAGTGAAAAACAAACATCTGATAACAGAAATATTTTTTCTTTTTTTTAAAAAAATGGCTTGGCAGACAACAAGACACTTTGAGACAATCTTCAGTATGCGACGGATTTGTGGGAGCTGTCGCAGAAAATGCTGGCATGTCGTAGAACCACCTATCTGCTAAATTTAGAGGAAAAAGATTAATTAAACATGGGGCTGAAATTGTCACCTCACAAATGAGAAGAGCAGATCAGGGAGTGATCTTCAAGTCTTAGGTGAGATCTTTCACATTGTGAATATTAACCTCTGCCCAGGTTCTTGAAGGTCAATGTCTAATTATTGCTTCAAACGGGGGGAGGGGGGGGTCATGAATTAAGTCTTCTTACTCATTAACACCTTTTTTCATTTTTTTTTTCGTTAATATGACAGTTGGCTTGCACAGAATCATAGCAAGACAGAATTTGTTAAATGCTGGTGGAGGTTGACAATGAATAAAGGCATTTTATGGAGTTTTGGCTTGTTAAAGGAAGTGGAAAATTCCATGGACACATGCTATCGGGAAGCTGCCTTTGCAAAATGCAGCTGTTTGTTTGGCTTCATGCTCAGAATGAAGGAGGAGGCAAAAAGGCCTAAGCTCCTTTGTGGACGCCGCCCTCATGTGACCATTTGTGTTACTGCAGCCAAGTGAAAGTAACACGATGTAACACACTGGCAGATGGTATCAATAGCTTTACTGAATGGGGAAGGATGGGATGGGGGCAGCTGCTCTGCCCCTGAGCTGAACGCTTATCCAAAGCCTTCCATTTTCATCTTTAACTGTGTGACTGAGAAGAACTGCTACATGCCTTGAGACTCTAACGATGGTTGACGTGATGGTTTTTAGGCCTTATTGGGAGGGAGTTCCATAGACTGTCAATCAATGCCTGGTTTAACCCAGCGAAACATCGAACAGTGTGATGATTGGCGGTGTGCAATAATCATACTAATTATGGTCTTCAAAGAGTCATTTAAGAGAATTGCTATAGGTTTTTATTTTTATTTTATTATTTTACTTTATTATTTTTATTTTATTTTCTTTTATTTCAATTACTTTATTGTTCTATAGTTCTATTTAAATCTCTTCTATCATCGGTACATCTTTTATTTTTATCAGGAGTTTGTTTTGTAATGTGAGAGAATTTCCCCACGGGAATTAATAAAGTAATTCTGATTCTGATTCTGATTCTGATTCTGATTTCTCCCTACCTTAGTAAACTTCAATGTTCCACTACAGAATCTCCCAGAAGCACTTGTCCTATTGAGGGTCACAGTCATCCTGGAGTCGGTCCCAGGAACCATGGAATGCAAGGCAGGTTCTACTTTGTACAGGATGCCAGATGATCGCAGAGCCGTCCAGACCTGAATGGTGTGTCTCTGAAGGGCTGTGGCCACTGGGCACAATTCTAGAAGTTTGCAATGCTGACACTGATATTCTAGAGCTATGGGCATCGTTGGGTCCGATCAGTTGGGGCTGTAGCCACGAGTATTTTACCCCCGATGCCAATCTTCCTTCAAAAAAACAAAACAAAAAACATTAAGCCCCAGGTGATCTTGACTTAGCTCTGAATCTTTTCAATAGCTAGAAACTCCCCTGTCCAGGGCCAATAATTTAATTGATAAAATGAACACAAACTATTTCAATTACAGATTGTAGTGTTTTATAGGCGTGAATTAAGCAAGTCAAGGTATACTTTTAATGATTTTTATATAACACATTCATATTGATATAATGTGACAGCCTAATTAAGCATTATAAATTAAACTCGAAGGCTGCAGCTACTATATTTTATTTGGGCAATGAACTAGAAACGATTTTGTCATCTTTCTTGCCACTGAGGGCCTCAAAGTTTTGCAGAGAATAGCAAAGTCTGCACAAACTGGCTCAGCCAATGACTTTTCAGACCTTAAGTCCACACGTCTCGCATAAGCAGGTACCCAGTTCAGGGTGGCAGGAAATGCCTGGAAGCTATTCCAGCCAGCACAGGGCACAAGGCAGAGAATGCGCTCACACACTGTGGGTCATTTAGGGACACAGATGAATTTTTGGACCTTGGGTGGAAATCTAGAGCAGAAACAGAGGGAGAACATGCTTGGAGCTGAAACCACAACCCTGGTGGTGAGAAGCTACAGCACTCCCCCCTGAGCACCAGCAGTATCACTGGCCGGCATCTTTCTGCATGTGATCACCTCGATGGTGGCATCAGACACGGGGGTCTGTGTGGAGCCCCAGTGGACCCCGTCCTCACAGTGATCACCTCGATGGCGGTATCAGACACGGGGGTCTGCACGGAGCCCCAGCAGACCCCGTCCTCACGGTGAGTCATCAGGCGCCTCTGCAGTTCCCATCATTCCGTCTCCTCTGCGATGCTCGTCGGCCGTCTAGCCTGCTTTACTGGGGGAGCAGAAGACATGAAGGGTGGCGGCTGACAGAAGTGACGCCCATCAGCAGAAATCCAGACATCGAGAGTGCAGACGGGACCGTTTCCTACTGCCTGCCAGCTGGAAGTGAAACTCAACACCCTTGCAAAGGTCATGCAGTATACACAGACCTGCAAGCCTGCTGAATAAACATACTGCCACCATTGTTGTTTTTTTCTGCACACCATGTCTTTTTTTTCCCCACATTATTCTATACATGGATTTGTAAGCTAAAAACCAACAAAACAGGCAAGAGCACTATATCTTGCCAGGGTGTTCAAAGAAGCAGGAGGAGATGATATTTATGATATTGTTCATACGAGATACAGAACTGCCCTATTGTCCACAAGCACGTCGGGAAAGGTCTTATATAAAAACTGAGCGGAATGAATAATTTTAGAAAAGGTGGGTGGCAAATCACATCGGTGTCATTTTTGTGACGTTCTGGTTCAGTCACACTCAGATATTGTGCGTAATGATGGCCTAATGTGAAACTGTAAAGGCAACAAACTGTAATTATTCACCAAACAACACACACATACATATTAGGTAGCAGTATCTTTATGGGGTCTCTCCCTTCCTTTCTATGGGCATAAAACTAATCTCAACTATGACAACCTTAGCCACAACCCAGCCCTAACCTAAACCATAAGTAAACAAACAAAACAGAAGACTTTAGACATTTTTAGTCTTTTGATTTTTATAAAATTGAGTTTCCCCTTGTGGGGACCAAAGAAAATGTCCCCACAAGGTCAAAATCATGGGTTTTAATCACATTGTGGGGGCATTTGATCCCTACACTGTAATATATACATAACACACACACACACAATGAAATAAGAACTCTTTAAACACCGAGCTAATTCCATCTCTTGAAGCACTTCCCAGATGAAATGTTGCAGTTGCAAACACACACCTTTTCACTAAAGCCACCGTATTATCCGGTAGAACATGGTACATCGCTTAAGAGTGCTCAGGTGCAGAAAGTTCAGAAAGACTGACTCTTCCCACAGGGTGACGCAGCACATCTACCCATTTTGTCATATAGAACCTGCAAAAAAACACATTCCAGCAGTTTGTAGGCCAGTTATAGGCTTGTAAGGTGTTGGTCTAGTGGTTATGACACTTGCCTCTGGTGCTACCATCATTGGGTCCCTGAGCAAGACCCTTAACCCCACCTTGCTCCAGAGGGACTGTCCCCAAATTTAGAAAAAATGCAAGTCGCTCTGGATAAGAGTGTCCGCTAAATGCTGTAAATGTCATCTATTTCCGCTTCTGACGGGAAACTCTTAACATTTACATCGCTTTTGTATTGAGACGGAGCCCCCCCCACCAATTCCCCCCAAATTTCCAAGGGCCCTCGAAGCGATTATGGGAAAGTGAAAGGCAGTGGGGTCACTTTAAGAAGGAGCAGTCCCTGCTATGTGCATGCAAGTAGAGGGACAGAGAGGGGGCCACCTTCATGGCGAGAGGCCCCCGCCCCAGCTGGAAGGCCACCTCCAGCCTGCTGTCCACCAGCACCGGGGTTGCAGCAGTCTAGTGTGTTGGTGGTGCGAGAGTGGGGGTTATAAAAGGGGGCATTGTTTTCACTCGCTTCCAAGCACGCAGCCTGACAAAGCCAGGCCCTTTATTTTTCAGGAATATGCTAATCTGCACCATTTTCCGCTTCGCTGAAGAGTTTGAGGTTTTTTTCAAGTGACGGGGGACAAAAAGAGCTTTTGACATGTAAATGGTCTGGGAAGCACAGCCTCGGCACCATGGCCGCCACTCTATCTTAACCTACAGCCAAGCTAAACCAACACCAGAGAGCACATAACCAGCACATTCAACTGCTCTGCTACCTGTTCACATTTCCACAGGTTGAGGGCCTTAATTACCATTTTAAAAATACTCAAGACCATGCCAGCTAGCATAAACATTCATCCATTCAGTTTCCCCTTACCTGAGGTCAGCGACCACAGCTCCCGCATGCTGCAAAATGCCCTTTCATCACGGCGTCACTGGCATGCCAAGAGGCTAAGGAAACTCACAGTAAACATAATACTTCAAAAAGATAAATAAAATTATGCTCATGCTGACTGTAGATATGGAACAAACACATAGCAGACGTGCACAAAGATTTTATAAACAGAAGATCTGTGTCACATGAAGGACATCCATTTTAATACAAGAATGAAATGTAAATTAAATATAGATGCATATTTCCACAGTTTAAATATAGCCAACCCTTAGAGTCATCTTCGTGACTGTTGTTCAGTTTCTGAAAAAAACAAGTTAGGTGATCTGTTTTTAAAATTAATAAACACTCCGGTTCTTAAGAATCACAGAGGAACTTTAAATAAACCACAAGGCAGACAGTGTTTCCATACAGTTATTTATTGCAAATGGTGTGAATGTCAGACACAGGCAGGTGGTGAAGCCGTTGTGTTCACTGAAGTACATTAGATCCTACGGAAGTCAGTCGTCAGTCTTTGACACGGTAATGTCAGAACGGAAGCAAATCGGAAATGAAATCGGGGGGAAAAAAAAGAAAACGGTGAAGCATGCAGACAGACAGATGAAATGCATCAGTTAGACAGACCCAGTGGGAGACAGTGGGGCACTGGCCAGGCGCAGGAGCAGGCCTGCGCCAACAAGCAGAGGCCTGGACTAGAGACGGGCTGCAGGGGCTGCATTAATTTGTGAACAGGGCTTTATGGAAAGGCAAGTCCCAGTGGAAGACATGTGATCAGAAAGTTTGTAAATTATAATAATAATAATGTTAATTACACAACAATAGTATTAATACTGAAAACCAAAAAAAAAAAATAACTCAGCTGTATCAGTGTCATGCAATGTAGATTAAAAAAATCAAATAAATTAAAAATTGACCCATATACAAACAACACAGAAAAATGTGTTTGTGACGTACTGCATCTCCCATTGTAGCTTATTAATAGCTATCATACTCTACAGCTATGCTCTTTAGTGGTGAATCTGCGGCGGCCACTGTCAGTATGCTCTATAAATATACACTATTTACAGGGTATACAGCGTCATCTGCAGAGAGCGGGCACTCTGCCGCGGTGTAGGTATTTTGATTGGTATGGCCTTTGATTCTGGTGTGAAGAGTAAAGAGGAACCAGGAGGCTTGTCTGAGGTCGAAGAGTCTTTAGGTCATCGCAGGTCCTTTAATTAAGCAGAGAGGGATGATCTCAGGTGAAAATAGATCCCAGAGAAACCAGAAGCAGCAGCTCAGTCTGCATTTCTCTCGCATATTTATTTAAATATAAAACAATCTATTCTCTGCTAATTCGTTTACATCAAAGGGGTCACAGGATTAGAGTGGGAGGGGTTTTCCTTATCGGCAGGAAGGGAGTGGCCAGAGAGCGTCACATGCTCCCCTGCGACCAATCACCGCTGCTTGAGGAGCACTCTGTACATGGCGAAGCCCAGCACTGCAAACACAGTGGCCCCGATGCTCGCCCTGAGCCAGAAGTTGGAGCTCTTCAGGTCAGCCTGGGTCACGTGCCTGTCCCAAGAAGAGAGGGGGTAAAACAAAAATACATCACTGACACGACATTTAGAGTAGGACAGGAACCAAAAAGAAAAGAAAAAAAAAAAAAGCACAAGCAGTTACATCAAATAAACAAAGTGGTCAAAACTGTCACCTTGCGAAGGGCCACGGTGCCCCCCCCCAAAGCAAACTGGCCAACTCGCTAGCTCACAAAACAAAACAGATGATCCCCCCCACCCCACAGAGTGCCACAGGAGCGAGACGGGCTCAAGCGCACGCAAGAGGCTAAGCAAAAAAAAAGCTCACGGCCGACCACACGAGTCGCAGGGAGCGTGGAGAGAGGTGACGGCTGCCTGCAGGGGGCGGTACAGCGATCAGATTGTGCGAACCTCACTCAGCACAATCCCACGGGGAGACGAACACGCAGCGCGCCGTTATCCAGGCGTGGACGAGATAGCGACGGATGGGATCACATATGCAGAATCCTATATGGATCGACGCCTGACGCACTTTTAGTTTAACACAACAGACTAACAATCAGAGTACACTAAAGACCCCAAAATGCAAATTCAGTGAGATCTGTGTCTGCGTGGTGGGTCTGGGCAATTATGTATCCCAGTGCTGTCTAGGCGTCCCTGCTGTAATCTGTTCGGGGGGGCACCAAGCCCCTACCAAAGCCAGCGTCTGATACTACCATCAGCAGGTCAACAGATGGCCCCTCTCACAGGAGGCCTCTTTTGCATGGATGATGTCAAGCGGGGTAAGAATCTGATCTCATCATCATCGGCTAGTGGCAAAGCACACTCCTTGAGGTTACAGTGCTGAACACTTAGGCCCCATTGGCAGATAAAATAGGATACTGGGCCTACAGCGCCCTCTGGTGTTGATTTAGGATACAGTATCAATTCTGAGGCTACCCTGAGACAGGGCACCTTAAAGCAAAGTTCCCCAAATCCGGTCCTGCAGGGCCAGAGTCTAACACAATTTGCAGATTTCCCCGCTCAAACAGCTACTTAAGCTAGGAATTAGCTGATTAACATATGTTTGAGCAGGGAAATCTGCAAAAATTGTGGCCCTCCAGGACTGGAATTCAGGGACCCGGCCTTAAAGGGACAAAATATTCTAAATAATAATAATAATAATAATATGCTAACAAATTATTCTACAAAAAATAATAAACATGCTGAGCACCAGAGAAACAAAAAAAAAAAAAAAAAAAAAAAAAAAAAAAAAAAAAAAAAAAAAATCGACAAGCTTTGTTACTCTGTAACACTGTTAGTCGTTGCCAAATAAATCATCTGCTCAGGTTTGGTCATTAATAATAACAAAGAGGCTCCTGGTGCCTAAAGTACTAGTATCTTCAGTGTCGTTCAAATGGGCAGCTTCTTCACACAGGCTTGCAAACCCACTTTGGCGCCATCCGCCTGTAATGGCTGCCCAGATGCCGCTCAAGGCAGACCATCATTCAGCCACTGACAAAAATAAAAAGCCCCGAAGCAGCACATCGCTTTGAAAGCGCCCACGGCGGTTTTGCTTTCGAATAAGGCTTTAGCTGCGATACCCTATCCTCTCTCGCTCCACACCACCTGCCAGCTATACCTGCCACATCCATCCTGCTCATGGCCTGCAGAGAAGGCTGCCGAGTCCTATCCTAGGGGTGAAGTCTGGACAACATCCGGGAAAAGATGAAGACAGTGCGGGGGGGGGGGGGGGGGGGGGGCGGGCCCACGGCACGCCACAGCCAGGCGGGCCCGGCGCAGGAAACAAACCAGCGACTGAAAGCACCCGCGCGAGGTGTGGGCCGTGGGGGGGGGGGTGG
>JAODLD010000101.1:9414636-9425042 GCA_026781065.1 Mormyrops boulengeri
CACAGCACCACTACGAGAGCCTCAGCAGTAGTGCCAGCTGCAGGACCTCAACGTGAATGCGGGACACCTCAGAGGTCTGGCTGTGGGGCCCCCGAGCGTGTGGTGAATGGACCATAGCGATCGGAATCTGCCCAGGGCAAACGTGGAACTATCCCCCAAGGGACAGCGCAGACAGGGGAGGACACTGCAGACAGGGGAGGACACTGCAGACGGGGTTAGGGGACACATGAGGAGCAGCAAGTCTGACAGACATGGCGATGGATTTTTAGTTGTGTCGGCGAGGCGGTGGCACGCAAAACTAAATAAAATACAATGCAACATAAAGAATGGGCTCTTCTGCATTATTATGTGCGCATTTTAGTATCCGACAAAAAATGTTCAAACCATCAAGAGGATCTTGGGTGCTAGAATGTAAAGAGTGCACCATTATATTTCAAAGAATTCAATTTTAGTATTTCAGACAACTCTGCAATGCCCAGGTAATTTCAGGCAGTCAATTTAGTGAGTAATATTTCAATTCCTTTACTGAATGATTTAAAGCATTTCATAAATTGGAAGAAAATTACATTGATAAATGCTTCAAAAGCTAAACACCGACAATGAAGGCAGAGATCAGAAAATTGTTGAGGAAAACCAATTAATTCCTCCAGGCTAAACATCATGGTTAATTTCACAGTGTTTTAATCACAAGCATCTTAAGCCTTGTGGGTTTGAACAATAGATGAATTGAAACACCTAAACCGTGGAAACGTCATAGAGACAAAGCATCTACTGGTCACGGAAATTAATAAAATGTTAGACACGGGTCTGTTTTTCACACTGGGCCCAATGACAGTCAGCCGCAACTCTATGAGGTTTCCAAGGTTCTCAGAATTGAAGCTAGCTAGATAGAGGCATAACCACAATGAAGACCCCCCCCGCCCCCAGCCCTTAAAAGGGAGGCTGCACTGGTGTACATTTCCACACTGCATATGCACCAAGTGTCTACACTGTGAACAAAGAACAAAACAAATAAGCCACTCATGCAGTAAATATCAGAGAGAGAGGGAGACATGGCTTTCTTGCAGCATCTCGACATGAGCTGTGCGCTCGAGGCTGGAAGCAATGCTCATCCCTCAAGCCTTCAGAAGAGAGGAGGCTAATAGGCCACAGAGGACTTCATGTAGCTGTTAGGGACAGGCAGGCGATGGCCGAGGGCCACAGGGAGATGCAGCAGAAGGCTCTGGGGCCCCATGTGAAAAATGAGCATTAGCGTCCAGCCAGAACCACTACTGCCACTAGCTATGAAAAGTCACTGCTCAGGGTGTCATGAAGAAGGGAATGCATTTAGGTATATGTTTATGGAAAAACAATGTGGAATAAATGACTATGACTATGGAATCCCATTCAGATGGGGTCTGTGAATATGCAGTGGAAAAATGAGGGGATGACAGACAGAGTGAAAGAAGGAAAGTGAATGAAAGAAGCGTGACACGAGGCACAGAGATGTTGCTAAAGCCCTCCTCTATGGGGGGAGGGGGGATATGGGACAGCGCCCCCTGGTGCTGAAAGGAAATAAGGACCTGTTGAGAAGAGCAGTGTAGAGTTTGGTCTTTACAGACTGCAGCAACTCTGAGTTGAGGAGGTTCTGACAGATGCAAAAGGTGCACCTGTTGCAGGCGCACATGCAGCGTAACCGGGCGTGGCTGCGGAGACACACATACAGAGGAAGAGCAGGTCAGGACCGACACACAGCACACAGGAAGTTCGCAGCCCAACATCTTCACAAACAGACCTCCCCCCCAACCCCACCATCACTTCACCAATGACCACCATGGGGTATAACGATAGCTCAGCCGCTGCTAGTTAAGCTCAGTATCCCCACTCACTACCCACAAAAGGTAAACACGTGCATGCTAATTCCCACTCACCACAGTCCTAAAAGCACCCTCCTGTGTCGGTGCAGAATTACAGTTCCTTGGTCACTTTTCACCTACCTGCCAAGCCCTCACGTCAACAAAACATGAGACATCATCAGCTCAAAGGAAACGGGGGCATTGCAAGCATCCTGAGCCCAGAGAGTGAACAAAGGCAAGAGCAAAGCAGAGTTCAAGAAGCAAAACAAAAATGGAGGAGGGGGCTGGTGATTTAAAAGGGGCTATCTGCTACACAAGCATATTACTGTAGCTCAGAATGAATCCTCCTTCATATATTCACCATTCAGGTGATATTATACTATATAACTTATAAAAGTTGTTTTCTAATCACTTCCTGTAACTGACAAGCACCAAATTCAGAACCTATACAGTGGAATAAAGAGTGTATAACACATGCGTATTTATGAGAGTAACAAAATGAGCACCTCAGTCTGATCTCCTGACTATCTGGTGGCACAAAGCAATAGGAATGTTTGAACCCATATATCCCACAATCCTCTCCTAGCTAAGAATCAATTAAACACTCCTAAAACAATGAAGCAAATTAAGGACTTTTCGCCCAGAATTTTTCTTCCAAATCAGGAATTCAGTTAATCACACTATTGCTGGATTGGTCTGGCTTGGGGGCCAACATGACATGCTTTCAAGGGGCCCAACATCTCTAGTAACTGGCCTCCTCTATTCTGCCTACAGCTCTGTAGACATCCAGCTGACGGCGGATAACACCGCTGAGCGATGAAAGAGAATCGCAGCAGTCTGACCTTCTCACGCAGATTGTGAGCCCGACACAGAGAGAAGGACTTTATCATCTATTTTTAGTCGTCCTTCAAAATTTCGAACGCAATTCCTTTTTTCAAAAAAGGAATTACGAGCAATATGTGAGTAAACCAGCATATCAGGCAGCAGCATAAACAGTTCTCCCTATTTTTAAGCAGCATTCCGTCAGCCTAAGCAAATATGCAACTTTCACTATTTATGTTGAATTTGCATTGCAGATGTGCAGCTTTTCCAAATGAGAAAATTGGTATGACGAGGGGGAATTGACTTTTTAAATTAAAATCACACACATGCCTGGCTTCTGCATGGGATACAAACAGGCCAAACTGTCATAGCTGCATGTGTCGGTTCAAAGCCAGCCCACCTTCGACCAGTGAGATGGCCGACTGGAAAGCTGAAACGAATCAGCCTTGCGGCGTATGCATTTCGAACGACATTTATAGCTTTCATGTGCTTATCCACACAAGAATTGTGAAGATACTGTTAGAGTAAATATACAGTCAGTCCTGCAACAATGTAACTAAAAAGAAAAAAAGTCATGTTCATTAAAATCGTGTGCAAAAATATACACATCTAATAGAAAAAACAGGGTTAGGGGGATGAGACTCCAAAACTTTAGCAATTTGCAGCAAACAAAATGATTTAAATAATAAAAACCAGACGCCAAAATTTTAATATATGCATTTTAAATAAACAATAATACATTAATAAATTATATCCTAATTTAAATAATTATATCGTAAATATCTCCTACAGGTTTCACGAGAATTGACCAGCAACCGCTTCAACCGAACGTGCCCAACTCACTGACATGTCGATTGCTGAGAGTTGGGAGTAGTGAGCCAATGCTACCATGTGGCTGGACATGCACACAGCACAGATATAAGGGATTACGGTATGCAGAGGGCCACGAGGTAGCGCGGCTGCAGACTGTCTACGGAAAGCAAATCAAGTGGATTTTAAAACGGTTGTTGTGTGTTTTTATTTAATACTTTGTCAAATATTTTAAGATTTTTAGAATATAAGACGTACAAAAAAAGTTTGATTCTTTTACATTTGAAAACTGGTCGACTGATTCCCTGAAATGAATGGGTTCAAAAAGAACAATTCATTCACGAATCGGACATCACCATTGTTCACTTGGATGGCTATTTTTGCAGCAAGCGGTAGTTGTAATTCGCATAGTGCTTTTCTCTCCGACTGAACACGGCACAAATATAAATGCAATTCCGAGTAGTATTGGACTTGGGTACTAATATATCAACTGTGTTAGAACATAGTCCCGGTGTGATATCATGCATTGTAGCAGGACTGACTGTATTTAGATTTCCTAATGTTGGTCTACTATACACATTTGCGCATGCATATATAAAATGTGATTAAATGAAAAAACATAAGAACATATGAAATTTACAAACGAGAGGAGCCCATTCAGCCCATCAAGCTCGTTTAGGGAGAACTTAACTAATAGCTCAGAGTTGATAAAATCTTAACCTACCATTTGAATGTGTGAAAAGTAGTGTTTTCTATGTCAGGCCCAGAATGAATGGGTAACACATGGCTGATAATAATCTGAGCCTTTACCATCACCCACTGACCTCCTTACGACAAAGAAGAAACATACGGTAGAGCCAATGATGATCCTACTCTACCCAGCATACAAGGAGCCACCCCTACACACCTAACATACCAAGGAGCCAAAACGAGGCCTCAAGATTCACCACAATACCGCAGAAAGGTCACCGATGGTGAGACACAGTAGAGAGGGGGCAGACAGACAGACAGACAGATAAACAAATGCAAAGGTGGGAGGGTGGGAAAATCACTAGAGCCATGAAGGGGTTCTGGGAGGATTCAGGGGCTGGAGGGTCGCTGAAGCCGAAGAGGCCCACAGGCCAGCACTCACGGGTACATAGCCATGGTGGTCAGTTTGGTGAAGATGTCCTTGCTGGGGGTGTCGGCCGTGTTGCATGTGAAGGCCTGAGGCGATGGGATCTTGTGCCTCTTGCAGAACTCCAGTGGCGGCACGCTGTAGTACTGCTTGGCCTCATGCAGGTCCGACTTGGCCGCGACGACCATGCACGGCGTCCTGCTGTCCAGGAAGTACTTCTACAGGAGGCAGGAGGAGATGGCTCAACACAGGAGCTCTCAGAAAGCTGCCCCAACTCACCAGATCATCAATGGTGTAGTGCCTCTACTGCACACAAGAAGTATTTTAGTTCTGTTACTCAGTAGCAGGTCCCTTAATCCAAAGAAACTTATGTAATTTACAAGTGTTAATTTACTCGTTGGTACAGACAGAGAAAATCAGGATCATATAAGTAGTATCAGCATTATAAAGCAACACTCAGCTTCAGTTGGGTTCATCATGAGTTTGGGTATTACACCATTATCAGCTTTGGTGCAGACAGCCTTCATACAAGGAAAACACAAAACACTACCTGTGTGACTGCAGTGTGTACAAAACCATCAACCCAACCCAACAGTAAAAGACCAGGCTAAAGACCAACATTAAGTAGGGCTAAAAACGTACCTTGAAGATCTTAGCGCAGTATTCAAAGGAGTTGGGGTTGCTGACGTCATAGACCATGCAGACAACATCACAGGTGAGTTCGGCGTCCGAGAGGAACTCTGAGTTTGGGATGACCTCATGAAGCTGCAGGAGCACGTGAAAAAAGAAATAACGGCAAATAATCCTCCGTTAAAGGGCAGCTACATCCAAGATCAGGAAAACAAAATAAAATAAAGAAAAATGACAAAATTCTCGAAGAAACTTAAATTAAATGAACATCTTCACACAAATTCTCCTTAGACCAGTACCTGCTCCTATAGTGAAACATGAACACACTTAGACCATCTCACCAGCAAGTACTTCTCCTGTCCATAGACATATGTAGTGCTAATGGCGTAATAGGACCTGTGATCTTCTCGTATCGTCTTCTGCCGCTAGATAAGAGAGGAAGACAATCCCACACTTTAACAGGAAGACTACAGATGAAGCAGCTAACAGGCAGCATGATAAATGTGTGGGAGAAGTACTGGCTGCACCAGTTTTGCCAAAGTACTCCAAGCCTCTCGCTACTGTGTCTTGACCTAGAGCAGGCCAGAGCTGCAGGAGACGTACCAGGAGGTTCCTGCCTAGGAAGGCCTGGAGGAAGCCGCTCTTCCCACTGTCGGTGGCGCCGAAAACATTGCAGCGGAAGACGTTGCGTTGCGTCTGCTTCTTCTGAAGATCTATCTTCTTGTCGCGCGTAACTGTGTTCGCACACAGGGGGGCGACATTGGACGCACTGTTCAGTTAAATGCCACCGACATACCTGAAGCGGCTCTTAGATTTCACATAAGCGTGCCTCAGGGTGCTCCAAACACCCATAAATATTAAACAGGGAATCTGATCTTCCTCAGGTGACTCTCAGTCAGCCAGATTTCCCTCTGTAGAGGAAGGTGACATTGTGTCCGTTTAGAAGTTAATTTATGTCCCAAAGGGGTTCTGTACCCCGTCTCTTTACTCTGCCATTGCCACCTCTGAAGTCTAAATTTAGTTAATATTGAACGATCCACCACAGAGCACAAAAACACCTCGGAAAGCTGTTTTTTGGGAAGCTACAGATCCTTGGTTCTTAAGGCACTAACTGACAAATTTATAAATAATGGCAGCACTTTGAAAATAAAATGACGGAAGATACTGACAGGCAACCCAGCAGAAAAATGCAAGGAGACAGAAGCGTTAAAAAAGACAGGATATGAAAACTCATTTCTCTCATCACCATGACAACACAGCCCCCCCCCACCCACCTGTGATGGCAGCTGCCTGGGATTCCTGCTCACAGATGATGGAGAAACCCAAGTAACCCAGGTACTCCAGGCAGCGCTGCACGTCTAGGTACGTCGTCAGCCTGAGGAGGAGAGCGGAAGACGGGGCGGCTGCTGCATCACGCCCTTAGTGGCTCTGGCGTGAAGAGGCACCCCCTCAGGGAACATGTAATGTTCTGATTGTGTCCCCTTCGGGTGACTGCTGGAGCCATACTCACGTCCACTGCGACAGGTAGCCCTGGTAGGTGATCCAGCCCTGCTCGTTCGTACACACCGTCGTGTTGACGTCTGGCCCCCACGGCATATAGGGGAAGACTTTGAAAAGGTCCTTCAGCTCCTCTGGAGACAGGGCACAGTCCCTGTCCTGGGATACAAAGCACAGAGCCAGAAGAACAGGTTTCCCAATGTGGCACCTTGAAGGCTAGAGAAGTGCAAGGAATGGACATTGGCTTGGGATCTTTGTGACCGGGATCAATGGGGGCTGAGAGCGGGGCTGATTAGACTAACAGGGTGAATTTCATCATGTTAAACAATATCGTGCAAGTCAATTTGAATATTTCAGTTATTAAATAATGCGTTTATTGTGCTTATGTGATTATTAGGAATCTAAAGACTCATTGAGACGATCTATAATAGAATCACTGCCAGCCCAGTGAGCAAATGTACATCCACCAATGACTGACGTAACAGACGAGGGGGCCGCCAGGTGGACAAGTTTTCCCCCCTCTCACCCAGAACATACCTTAGGAGAATGCAGTGCTAGATTCCTTCCATAAACTGCACTCAGGAAAAGGCTAATGATAAAGCTGAATTACACCTATATTGTATGCTAACTTTGGGCAACAGTTTCAAAAGAGCTGCTAATAAAAAAAAGCATATTTAATTCTAATGTCCTTGAGTTTTCTAGGACTGCTGATTTTTGTCTAGTGATTATAAAAACAAAGTAATATACATTTCTGGGATTTTGCCAAGTCAACGTAAGGTAAGAAGACTTAATCCTCTGAGTATAAGTAAGACGACAGGTTTGTGAGCATACAGACCAAAAGGCAGACGTTGTCACCTTGTCATGTTTGTCAAAGACGCTCTGGAGGAAAAGGTAAGCATTGTGGTTGAGTTCAGTAGTACAATCCAGGGGTATTTTTAACCTGAGGGGTCAAAAAACAAGCACGGTACTTAGACATGAATAAATAAACAGCTGGGTATCAACCAATTAATGGAACAAGACTGTGTTCTTCAAGGACACTTGCAAGCACCATGTCATTACAGCCACCTCCACCCAAAGGGCCAGGCTACACTCTCTGAGCATGGTTACGCCTCACAAGCTCTAAGATGGTAAATCATGCTGCACAGAAAAGACGAGAAGAAGATGAAGTCTTATCATTAACACCCAAACCGTTCTTGCAGCATCGGTTGGGTTTGGTGTGTAAGACCAGAGGCAAATGCCAGTGTTTGCACCAGCCGAGAGGGGCCAGGAAGACTCACGGGGGGAACAGATAGTCCTGGGTGAGCTCCAGATCATCATCGTAGCCAAATCGGCGCAAAACCGTCCAGGTTGTCTCATGTCTGCCCCTCTGGATGAAGAGCGTGTGAAGGAACAGGAAGCCTGCAGGAAAAACACCATCACAATGGTGTCTAAGTGGAACACAAGACAAACGTCCATCCAATCACATGTATCTACATCCCCAAACGGAGAACAATATGAATGTGTCCAGCCGTCAGTGAAGCTGCATTCTAATGTAAATATCCTGATGAAGAACTGAAAGGCATAGAGGAAGGGCTTTCTCACCTTTCAACGTGAGGCCATTATCACGCACTCCGTCCGTCATGTTCTTCCTCACCACATTCTTCACGTCCTCCAGCGCTTGCGGCGCCAAGGGTGTGTTGAAACATGTCCTCTGCAAAACACACAATGACTCCCAGCTGACCAACACGCCACAGGAACCCGCCCTACACCGGGATAACACCTAAACATCTGCAGAGGTTCTGCCCAAAAAAACATAACCAGAAATAAGTGATCTGATCTGAAATGGCAGATGTATTTCTCTCCATTAAATGCTCAATATTTTGCATGAATTCTGCGTACAAAAACTAAACTGAAGCTTTTAAAAACAAATTAACTGTTGAATGAATTATGCATAATCACTGACGCGAATTTCAATGACATGAGATTCATATTGACCAGGCGAATTCACAAAAATTTACCAGTGTACAGGTGAACAAATAACTGATTATGTTTTAATGCACTGAGGACGTTTGATAGTTAATTTAGGGATATCATTCTGACTTCCTAGCCAAAAAAAGGTGCCTTACCTGGAAAAAATTAAGCTCATTATCGTTGAGGATGCCATCATTGTCCAGATCAGACACTTTGAAGATGCGTGTTAGGGCCTTGACACAAGACGGCTTAATCTGCCAAAAACGAATGTGTTCAGCTACCATGGTCACACACAACAGGACTTTAAATTATGCAAAGATAATTAATTAGAATAAAAAATTATAATAAAAAATAAAAAAACCCAGGTGCAATTACAGAAACTGTTATTGCTAAAGCCTGTTAGAAAGACACCATAATTACTGAATCAAGAGCCTACAATTGACTGAGACTTTGCATATGTAGCAATGCAAAAACAGTCAATGCAAGTTAGAGGAATGAGCAGGAGATTTCAGGATTATGTCTGTCACTGCGCCAAACTGGCAAGGTGCACACCTCCTTTTCCTCTGGACAGTAAAGCGGCCCTGTTGGGTGTAGCACGGCCTTCTGGGCATAGTAGAAAAGCTCCGAGATGTTCTTCAGGTTCTTCGCAGAGCACTACAAACAGAGATAGACATTACTCTGCAAGTAAACACAGAGTAACTAATGACGAAGTTGATCGGGGCAAAACAACAGGTAATGTGTCATGGATCTCCCTCTCTGCCTTTCAGAAACACCCGCAGCTGATCATCATCATAAATACATGAGTGTGTCTGCCTGGGATTGCTGTATTAATGCGATTCTACTAAATGTCCTGAAGTTACCCTGAAGCTGCGACTCGAAGGTGAGCAGTGAGTGTGCTGGTGCCACTGACTGCACACACACACCCAAACATAGGCAGCCCCCCCTCCCCCAAAGATACATAAACACGCCCACCTCCACGCACGTCTCGATCTCGCTGTACTGGTTCATGATGGGCAGGATGGTCTCCATGCTGCTGTGCTCCACCAGATCTGACTTGTTCCCCACCAGGATCAGGGGCACCCTGTCTCCAAACACACAGAGCTGCTGCATGAAAATATCTGAAGTCATATCTCACAACACAAATCCTCCATGGCTTACTCTTTCAGTCAGCCCATAAAAAAATGACACCTCAAATCATCCAGAAGAGCTCTAGAGTCTCTTCCCTCTATCCATCCTTTTTCTATAACCACCAATGCAAGCTTGCAGTCAGCCTGGAGAAACGCAGGGCACAAAACAGTGGACAGGCCAGTCCAACACTAAGGAGTCTGTTTTCGATATGATTAAACTACCCACAAAGCCAAGACTAATGGAACTTTGTGCCAACACAAGACGTTTATGAGCTCATAAATTCAAGCACTGCATCAACTGAGAGATATAAACGGCTCCAGTATTTCCTTCCCACACTAAGGCTGTCAGTCTCCATACCTCCACCCAGGCCTCACTACTGAACTTATCAATTTCATTTGTCTAAAATGCCCTTCCCAGCATTACTGAATAATAGCACTTTACCCAGACATATAAAAACACACTGGCAAACAGCTTTGTGTGTTGTACAGTAAGTACACATTAGTCCTGCCTTTGACATCCTGTCTAGCTTAAGGTATCCATGATAGCAGTCACGTCGCGGGGGGGGGGGGGGGGGGGGGGGGGGGGGGGGGGGGGGGGGGGGGGGGGGGGGGGGGGGG
>JAODLD010000101.1:9451382-9494394 GCA_026781065.1 Mormyrops boulengeri
CCCCCCCCCCCCCCCCCCCCCCCCCCCCCCCCCCCCCCCCCCCCCCCCCCCCCCCCCCCCCCCCCCCCACGCCACCTTATGAGCTTTCCAAGGCCAAGTTATACATTAAAACAGCGAATAATGATTCAATAGTATATGTACCACAGACTGGTACAATTTCATTCAGACACTAGATTTAAACATGATTGTACAGAAACATTCATAACATAAATGTGAATTTATTTCTTTAAAAAATTTTCAAAATCTAAAGCATAGTACAAAAATACATGTTGACAAATGGTTAGCTGCTTTAAACTGTACATACTCACAGCAATAGAATATTTTATACTGCTTAAGCTACTACAGTTTGTGATGGAGCACCAGAGGCCTGGAAAATGTATCCCTCTCAGGGGAAGTCCTCTGCCAGGTGCTGAACTGTGCTCCTGGGGAGGTTAAGATGAATGCCATCTAGGTAGTGCAAGAACCTAGAGAGAGAATTAATAAAAATTTCACACGTACCATTCCATACACCCTGATGACAAACATCGAAATAATTGTCGTTAGGGAGGTTTCCATCCAAAAGATGTGCAAAAACATTTTAACGCTAAAAAGTGGGCCATGGAAACATTACCGCTAAAATTTTCCAAATGTCAAACTTTTTCCATTTATTTTTAGTGGATAAAGTCTTTGTCGACACTACATTTAGTGAAAAATTATGGTAGAAACTTTATTTTTTACGAGTAAGAGCGGCATTTACGCAAAGGTTCTGACAGGTGACTGAACTTATATGTCTTTCCTACAGCAAACACAAACATGCAAACTGCGTAAATACAGCGGTGGACGTCCTCTTGCTGACACCGAATGTTTCTCCCACCGCTCTATAGACGAAACTTATGCGACACAGATTTTCCCCAGATATTAACGTCATTACGTATGCCCTTTTTATCTAACTCAGTTTTATCGAAACGCAGTGATCACAAATTTGGCTAAAGTTTCTGACGCACATTTTGTTGTCACTAAGAATATATGCCTCAAGTGGATGAAAACCATTATTGTGAAAGTATTAGAGGGATTTGTTGGTTCACATATTCCATCTCACTCTCCTAGAAGCAGTCACACATATACACGAGTGTGACCGTCTGGACCAATTTATCTAGGCCCCCTAGAGCAGTTATTGGGGTTAAGAACCTTCAAGGGCCTAAGATTAATGTGATTACTGCTGACCACAGGATTCAAACGAGTGACCTAATCCTAATCCACAGAGCCACACCACCCAACATCAACTACCTTCTAAAATTTTTGAGGAAAACACCTAATAATGACAGATGTTCTCATTACAACCTAAGAATCAGATCCCTGACAGAGAGGAAGTGTTTAAGAGAATCTCAACAGTCCAAACTAATTAGTGTGCCTGAGATTAGCCTTTTCATAATTTTACAAAAGATTTTCAATCACTACATATACCAAAAAAGGTAAAACATGAGGAAGTGGGCAGGGGAGTTTGGAGAGTGGCGACCGCATGGGTAGTGGGGGGGCAGGAAAACAAAAGGCTCAAGTACTGAAGTGGCAAAAAGCAGAAGGGCAGATGCTCACAGCACTGACCATGGGACCCATTGTTATTTTACACAAAGTCACTGAACTGGCATCTCTGGGTTTCTGAAATGCAGTGCCAACATGTACAGCATGTCAGCTAAGTTTGTTAAAATGAAATGAAAAATTTATTGCGATAGAATCATCAGAAGATATTAACCAACACCTGGTAAATGGTTTTGAATGATGCCGTCATTCTGTCAGTAGAAATGATAAAATGAACAATGAATACACTGTCACCACAACGACACTGGTTTGACTCGTGCACTTGGTCAGTGCTCGTGTGACACCATAGCGGCGCTCCTCACCTGCGCTTGACTTTTCCCTGCTCCTTCAGCTTCTCCGACCTGCAGATGGTACGCAGCATGGGCAGGTAATCCATGGCTGCGGCAGGCTTATTACCCAGAATGCCAAACATTCGGCTGGAGACTGCCCTCAGGACCTCAGACCGCTTCTTGGCCACACTACAGTAAAAGGGAAGAGAAATTCAAGGCCCCTTCAACTTAATTCTTTACTTTCAGTAAAAAGCAGTTCCTTTTTTTCCAGCAGTCTTGAGCCAGAACCCTCTTTAGATCACAACTACGTCCTTCACTACCAACATCTGTCTGATTGTGTAATTTTTCCCAACCATCAATTTACTCACCTTGGCTCACAGGATCCAGTGTCACCAAGACTAAAGCCCCGTCTGTGTGGGGCCACAGGCAGGCTGAGCCTCCCGAAGACCTCCTCCCTCGCCTCCTGCTCTAGCTCCTGGGCGTCCGTCCACACTCGCTCGACTCCTGCCCGGCATTGCTGGAAGCTCACAGCCTCCACGGTGGCCCTGATCTTCGCCATGCTCCTTCCCTCAACACCAACTACAGGCTCCGTTCTTGGTTCGTCCGTCAGGCCGTTCTTCATTCCAGCCCCCGTCCAGCTGAGGGCTCCCCCCCGGAAGGTGCTCTCCAGTTCTGTGTGAGCCAGTGCAGAGTCCAGGAAGGACATGTGATCCAGGAATCCAGCCAGGGACTCCAGACAGCTGGATACTAGTTCATCAGCCTTCTGTTCTGATGGTGAACGCTCTGCCCGTTTCCCAGCCCTTAAATACTTCGGAGCCTCTTCTCTTCTAGCCTCTGACTGGGCCGGTTCCTCCGAATTTGAAGCTGCCTTTTGAGACGGCGCACAAAGCGAGAGGAAACCATCATCTGAGTCCACGTCCGACACAACGGCAACTTGGCATGAGCGGACCCTCCTCCTCCTGCTGCTGGAGGAAACCTTCACAGGGCTCTCGTCACTCAGCAGCTCGTCGACCCACGGGTGCTGTCGGCTCGACCCTGCCTCTTGTGGCGCCGGGTCGGGTACCTCTAGAGGATTGGGGCCACAGTTTCTCAAGGTAATGGTTGGCAGGGGCAGAAGGTGCTCCATGTTGGAGTAAAGGAGGTCTACTCCCCTTCCCCAGCTATCTGACAGCACCTCCCAGAATCTTTGGCTCTCTGGTTCAGTTGATGACTTGCACTGTGTAAATAAAAATTCAAGCATGCGAGTGACTCATCTGCTTGGAAAGATCAATACATGTTCAGACCTGCAACTGTCCTTGAGGATGTTGAGTCAGCACGAGAAAAATAAGTTTATGACCAGCCACGAGGAACTCACAGCTTTAACTCTACACGAGTGTCACACTTAATTTCCCAGGAATGAGATGGATGGCCCACCTTGCACAGGTGCTGGAGGTCCAGTGCAGGTTCGATGTTTAGAAGGCCCAGCAGGCTTTCGGTGCAGCTGGTGTCACATGGAGGCAGGTCAGCTGGTGGGTCTACATTCTTGGCCGGTCCCTCTTTATCCACAGCCGAACCAGAATCACCTGGAACTGGATAACAAAGGGGGAAAAAGGTATTCCACTGGGTTGGGGGGGAATTAAACAGGAAATGTAGGGCAGGAGGGGGAGAAATGCAGCTTTGAACCCAGCACTGGTCAGGATCACCATGTGCTGTCAATCATCTACAGCAACCAATAAAACAGAAGTGAGACTAAACCAAGCAACGACTGAGTGTGGGTGGGGCTTTGGGGCTCATTTCTCTCATCACTGAGCTTTATTCTTCAGCAGAGGCTCTGGCACAGCACAAGGGACCAGTACCTGTGCTTCCGGGGGGCGGAGCCAGGATCGGCCGTGGGGCCAGATGCCCCCCACCACTGCGCACCCAGAACTGCAGCTGCAGCAAGCTCTGCCGCACGTCGCAGCTCGTCCAGTGCAGCAGGGAGGACAGGTCACCGGCATCGGTCCGCACGTTCTCCGCCAGGCACACCAGCTGCAGGTAGGTTCCAACATTCACCTGAAACCAACATAAATGGTCAGCAAGTTTTCCCTTAAGCTTCCCCATTACTTATTTCCCACACCACATTGCGCAAGCACATCAGACAACTGACCGCTGATGGAGTTTCGAAATGGATTTCCTCAAAGTGTCCATCAAACATGGTGCTAAACGTAGGATCTACAGAAAAGAAAATATTACTGTGTTTAAATGTTCCAACTGGCACATGGGGGGGGGGGGGAAATGGACTCAAGTCTAACACCTGCTTACCGCTGGTGGTCAGGATCACCGGCCTCTTGGTTGTAGTCATAAAGGTTTTGATAGCAGCAAGGAATCCTGAATCATCTTCAAAGATGACATCAACCTAGGCAAACGGCACAGAGTAAAGCTTTACTATGTGGTTAATGTACACTGAATACACCAAGTCATCTTTAGTCTGCCTGTTTTCTTTCTGCTGGTGACATAGGGCAGTGCCCTCTGCTGGTTACCTCCTCAAACAGAATGAGCGAGGTGGCCGTTTTCTTGCTCTGCTCCTCTGCTGCAGGCTCCTTCTTGGACGCCGCTGGCTTGCTGGATGAAATCCCCTCTTTTGCTTTCCCGGCAACCCGAACACGAGGATCTGTAGGACAGAGAAGGCGTCTCAACACAACGAGCAGACAGGCGATACCCAGCAGACATGCTCCACAAGTCAGGTCACTCACTCCGTGGACACACTGCTTGACTGTCAGGGTTCTTTCCCTTGGGTCTGGCCATCTTGAAGAAATCGGCCAGTGTGGTGGGAACCAGACCGCCCCTTTTGGATGCTGCACCCCTGGGCGACTGGGGAGGTTTTCTGGGAGAGGAGACCACCTTTCTGGGAGAGTTTGTCTTCCCTGCAAGTGGACAAGAGCAGAATAGCTGCATTTATGGCCATTAAAATCTCTTCCAGAAAAGATGAAAATATAATCAGCAAGGGAAACCAAATGAGCCCAGATTAAGAGAAAGACTTGGGAATCGCAAGCAGACGGCGACTCACTCGGGGATATGCCGCATCGGATGGACCCAGCACTGGAGCTGTTGAAGAAAGACGGCTTGAAGATCCCAGTCCCCTGGATGTCCACCTGATGGGACTGGGTGGCCTCCTTTAGCTGGGACAGGATCTGACGGCCACTGCGCTGGGAGGAGGCGTTTACTTCAAACACCTGTAAGCACCATCACATGCAGTGAGATCAATAGTCTGCCTGTGCCGATGCCAAAGCCACTTATTAGCGGACATCCTTCATATCTGCCTGCAGAGCTCGATGAGTCTACAGGGCGGAAGCCTGCGATTGACACCTTGAAGCCCAGCTCCTGAGCGCAGGCGTACACCGCCGCCGTCTTGCCCACTCCCGAGGGGCCCGTGATCAGTAGTGTGTTACACAACTGCTCCTCGCCTGGTTCCTCCTCCCCATGGAAGTCGCCGGAGTCCCAGGAGTCTGATATTTTAAAAGGAGACCGTCACTGGATATCCTACAACGTTTTGCATATTTACGCAAACCCACTTCACATTCGACCCATTCCCTGAAAAGATAGGAGCTTACCGCTGCTGTCATCCTCCTGTTTCCTCTCCTTCTGATTCCTCTTCTCCTCCCGGTCCGCCCTCAGCTTCCAGTCCTTTAACCAGCTGATCAGAGACAGGAAATGGTCACATGCATGCTTATTCCTTAAGCCAGTGTTTCCCAACACATTCTATGTTTTTGCTTCCATCCAGCACCCTGCCAGACAGTCCACAGTTTTGTTCCTTCCCCCCTCCCGGAAGGGACCAGGTTGGGAAACACTGCCCTAATCCATCGGAATGGCAGGAGATTTAAGAGCAATATATTACCGATTACAGGTTTGCTTCCTAAACCACAGCAGGTAACCATGCAATTCAGCTTCTAAACGTTTCAGACAGACTTTGCCAATCGGCTATATGAGATGAAGACAAATGGGGTTCTGACGGCTTCCTCGGGTTCATGGCCCCCACCTGTGCAGTTTTTTTACTGCAGCGGAGTTCCCGATGACCTCGCTGGAGTGTTGCGGCTGGTATTTCTCCGTCCACAACACATCCTCCTTCACACAGCCTACATGCCAGAGAGAACCACATAACTGATTAATCAGGTGGGTTGAAAAAAAAGTAAATATGAGTGGCAGACAAAAGGATTCAAAGTAAACCTTTGCCCATTGACTGAAATATTTTAGCCTACTAAATCTATAAGTACAACAGCAACAAGAGCAACAACTATACCTCCTTTCCCAAAATTCCCTGGTGGTTCTGGTGTATCAAGCACAATTAAAGGGCCATTTTCAGCAGGTATGTTTCCGTCGTCCTTCCTCTGCCGCTGAGCTCGACTCAGCCGGCTTCTCCCCGGCAGCTCTGAGGACGCCCCAGCACTCGCGCTCACAGCTGGGGGACTGTCCTCAATCACGATGGGCTGCCCCCGGCTGGACCGCCGCCGCTTGGACAGCCCCTCTCCACCTTCTTCCTCCACCCTGTGCTTCCTCTTCTTGCCGGCGGACTTGGAGGGAGCAGAAACACTGGGAGCGGTCAGGCTTTCATCCGAGTCTAAAAAGGACAGTCAGAGTTTACCTGATTAAATCTACGGGTCTGCTGAAAAAAAATAGAGTGCAGACAAAATTTAGTAATATTGCACAAAGAAAAAGCAGAAGAAAACAGGGGCCCACATGACTGATAGTTCAGCACACCACCCAGCCACTGGGGGCACAATAAATTCACCTGAGGCCATGCACTGTAGCAGATGGTCGGCACGCTTTTTCAGGAACCAGGTAAAGAACCTCCGGACTGGGAATAGAGGGTTGGACGCCCTGACTTCCTCGAGCAGACATCTGCGGACCTGCTCTGACAAATCCTCCCTCCAGCCAGGGCCCTGGAATACGGGGCCGATCGTTAAAACCGGATGCCACTGACAGCAGCACTCCACTGAAATCCAGTGTTTTAAGAGGTCATAATCTAAGATTTGCCCATACAAAACTAAACCACATATATACACAACAGAAGGGTCCCCCCGGTCCCCTATAGAACAGAGATGAGCCTCACCTTGTCTTTGTGGGCTCTCAGTGCAGGCAGGGTCTTGGTGTAACCAAGCTGTCCAGGCGACAGAACAGGTCTGGGGGGCTCCAGACAGCATGTTTCTAGGTGTTTTAACAATGCTGACCCAGGCCACGGCAGACTCCAAATCGGACAATCTAAGGCAGGGTCAATGGGAAACAGAAGACATTTATAGGTGTTCTGCAGGCACAGCACTGAGTCTCACTGGTGACATTCCCCGGTGTTCCGGCTCACCCTGGGGCTTCTGGTGCACGTGGACCACGGCCTGCAATGAGGCACAGGCTGCAGAGTTGGCTTCCCGACTGGCTGCACTCCTGGCAATCTGCTTCTTGAAGCATTCAGGAAGGCCACTCTTCAGGAACTCCCTGCGGGCTTTGAACTGCTCGTCGTCCTGCGAGTTCTCCGAGCCTTCTCGACTGCGGGGATCAGGTAGGGAACGGTAGGGGGTTGTGAGACAAATCAGGTGGGGAATGGGGGGCGTATCAGACAAAGTCAATCAAGGCTAAAAAGAGCAGATAAGCACAAAATATGTGTACGGACTGCGTAGATTAAGGAAGAAGGGTTTTGCATTCATAGGAAACAAGCGAGAACATTCATGATTTACCTGCTATCGTCAAAAATTGAGATGACCACCAATGGCTTCTGTTCTTTTTTCATGAGAAATACAGGCGCCACTTTGGAAGCTTCCAACAGAAAAGCAACTTGGTTACTTATACATAAATGGTACAAAACATTTACTGAACATGAGAAGACAGATATTAAATGCACCAGTAATCAGGTACCTGCACAATCCTTAGCCTCCTTGCCAACAGGGGCAGCCTTTCCCAGCACTTCATTCACAGTACGCAGCTGTTTTTCACCTCCGGCCTTTGCTTTGGCAGCCGGGACAGGCTCCTCTTGATCACCTTCTAGACACACCACGGAGTCCTGGGAACACAAAGAGCGGCCCCCACATCCAGCATCACTCCGGCTTCACGTATTCCTAAGGTTGCCATTTTAAAATATTTATTAGCACTGCATTTAATAAACTGGTTTTCATAAAATCATCAGGACCTGCTAAAGGAAAAGTATTCACAGGCCCGAAGAATGCTACCATCTTGGCAATACTGCTTCTCACCAATCCAGTGGTTGTGAGGAGGTGTGGTTTGTAAGAGTCACAGTTTACATACCTCATCCTCACAGTAGATGGTCTTCAGGTCCCGATTTCTCAGGGAGCGCCGTACGGAGCCTTTCTCGTCCACTTCACCCTTCTTTTTATTCTGCTGGAGAGCTCGAGCTTTGTGGAGTAGCTTTCTGGCCTGTTTTCTGTTCTTGGATGCACCAGCCTTTAAAATTAATAAGGCAGTCAATAAGTGAAGCACTTAATGGTTTTATAAACAATTTATCTGCATTAAAAAAAAGTACCTTAGTAGCTACAGGACTTATTTCACAGTCACTTCCATCAGCAGATTTAGGTTCAGAGTCCATGAACACACGCTGGATTCTCATCCTGAAAGCAGCAATTACAAATGACAATAAGCTTGTGAAAAAGCAGAACAAATGTGTGAATATCTTATTTACTTTCTATGCAGGGATCCTCAATATAGAGAGCTGGATATTGTGCTAGAGACACTTGACAGCACATTTAAGAAAACAGCAAAGCTTCAAGTTACAACCCTGTCCCTGGCAATCATTATGCCACCTCTTACTCAGCTCAGAAATGTTCATGACATAATAATGAAAAAGCAGAGACTCAGGCTTACCTGATGGGGCTTTCCTTGTCATCTGGAGGTGAGAGCATCTCAGCCCTGTATACATTGCGAATGAACCGATGTGTCTTAGGTGTGACCACTGGTGAAGAGTCCCCCTGAGAGTCTCTCTCAGGCAGCCGCTGCTCTTGTAGTCTCTCTCGGCTCCTCGTTATGGGAGCCTGCATGGTTACCTTCTGCTCTGGGGTCTTTTGCTGGAGACGGCCCCTGGTGGACCTTCGCGTCGGTGTGGTCCCAGCAGGTGTGTTACTGCCATTGTCAGCTAGGTCGAGCCGATCATCCTTTTGCTCTGTTCCCACCGATGGCTTCTCCTCTAGAGCTGGGACGGGTGAAGGTTCTTCTGCGTTCTTCTTGCCTGCTCTCCTGAGCCTGCTGCCTCCCTTCCTCCCCGACCTACCTGGCTTCTCATCTCCCAGTAGCTTGGAAGTAGAAGTTTGGCTTTCTTCCTCATTTGTAGCCTCCACACTAGTCGGTGGATCTTCCTGGGCCTCAGCAGCTCTTTCCACTGCTGTCTCCTGTCTGCCAGGACCCTTTTTGGGTTTGCTAGTTTTGCCAGGTTCTTGGCCAGGCTGCCTGAAGGCATTCATGAACTGCTTTCTTTCAGCCTGACTGCATTTGGGGGTGGCACCAGGCTCAATGACAGCCAGCTCCAGATCCTCCTCACGTAGGACCACATTGGACTTCCGCCTGAGAGCTGGAAGGGACTCAGACTTTTCCTGTAGGGAGCTTGAACCTTCCACCTTCCTCTTATCATCCTCTTGTGTCTGCCTCCTAGTGAATATGGATGCCAGCCTCCTCTTGGTGTTCACTACCAACTCGGGTGCGTTTGACACAGGGTGGACTTCTGCCTGAATTGTAAGGGTACGTGGAGACACTTGTTGAGGATCTCCCTGAACAGAAGCAGCCACAGACTGCACCTGTGCATCTTTTTCAGTGTCCTTAGGACTGGCAGCATCCTCTTCAATTTGACTCTGAAGGAAGTCCTCAAACGAGATTGTAATGGTTCCGTCATTCAGACCAGCGGCATTATTCACCTCCGAGTTGACGTTACATGACGTTGGAGACTGAACCCCAGCTTCTCCATCACCTCCGGCCCCTCCATTGCTCATCTTGCTACATTCCTCCTGGAACTCCAAAGAGCTGCCTGAAGTGGCCCTCAGTTTCTTCTTCACAGAGGGCCTTGTTCTAGTCGTCTCTTGGAGGCACTTTTTGGGATGCTTATCAGTCGCTGCTGAGCTCTCCAAGGGGGGGCTCTTTTCTCCACCAAAGGCCTCCGTGCTGACCTGAGCCAGGAGGGCCGCAGTCTCGCTGCCCAGGAGGACCGGAGCCATCCCTGCTTCATCCAGCGGCGCCGTCCCAATGTTGGAACAGCTGGATTCTGAAAGTGTGATGACCTCCAAGCAGTCACCCTGAGCCTGTCTGCTGAAAGCAAGCACCTTGCCTGGCTTCCTGGTCTTCCTGAGCCTCTGGGCCTTGGCTGGCCTTGTGGGGGTTTCTGTGTGGCTGGTAGCCTCCCGCTGGTTCTGCCCATTCTCTTTGCACTGCTCAGACATACTGCTCTTCTCCAAAACAGGTGGGGTCTTTTTGAAATAATCTGTGATACAGCTGGACTTGGGGGGTGAGAACACCTTCTCTGTAGTCTTTGGCATGGGCTGAAAGTAGTTAGTAATTGGTTTAACGGAAGTAGTATCCCCATCTTTTCTTTGTTTCTTGCAGGGCTGTTAAAATCAAAGCAGAGATTCTGAGAAACATGTTTCATTTGTAAGAAAATGTACTTTTAAAAAGCTAATTTAAGTGTTTGGAAGAATATTCCTATGCTTTATAAAATGTTTCCTTTTTTGAGGAATTAGAAGACAAAATGCAAAAAGTAGAAACCAAGTGTCAAAAATGCCGAAGGATACCTGCGTGTCAAAATCTTCAATTACAGACGCCATAGCAACGGCCCCAGCCATACCGCTTCTGAAACACACCCCAGAACTAATGATAAATGTTAATGAATTCTGCTGGAAAGAAAAAATAGCTTAGATCCCCAAAAAACAACTTCACTGCTTGTACATAAATATTCAATACGTGAACAAGCGAATATTCAGATTGTTTGTTTATTACTACGGACGCAATCATGCCAGTGCCAAGTTTACATAGCAGACCTGCATTAACTGTATTAGTAGACGTGCGTCTGAAAGGGAAAAGTAAGGGAAAACATTACACTTACCAATTTTGCAGAGGGGATGTAAGTGCTATGACAGCTACACGGTAAGAAACCGAACTGTATCAGTTATACATTTTAATTTCCCAAAGACAGCAAAGAACCAAGTGACAACCGTCTAGCCGCCTATTGTTATACGACTAACCTTCAGGTAACATGCGGGCGGACTAACCAAAAATTTAGCAAGCTGGCAGGCAAGAAATTACTTCGCTCATACTGCACAATGTCGCCGGCTAAATCCAAAATTCATTATAAAAACATAAATAAGCAACTGCTCACGACAGCCGTGACTGGCGCGTTAGCTATGGCTGAAAGAAAAGAACCGGCAAAACAAGGCGTGTAGATGTAATCAACTCGACAGACAATACGCAGTAAAACATGTCCTCACGTAAAATATACCAATTTACAGAAAGATAAGAAATTTTAGAAAACGATATTTCAAACACAATTCAAAAAGAGCGCCTAATACTACCGCTCTCTAGTATCTACTCGCACAAATGGCGCCAAATACCGGTGACCTTTGGCTTAGCGGGCTCCGCCAATCAGCGTTCCGTACTGCCGTGAGGTCATAGGCATGCTGTAGGTTACTTTAAAAACACGTCCAATTTCTCTAAATTGTTCCGTGTCGCTAGCGGTTTTGTCGATCTGTATTCCCAAGTGAAAGTGTTTTTTGTAAATGGATGTCTTGAGTCATTGTTTAAAGAAATTGTGAGCGATAAGATTGTCACTTTGAGTATAAACGTTCCCAAGGCCTTGTTTTCACCATGTAGCATTCAAAACCGGAACTACAGAGTCCGCCCATTGCTTGTTTTGGTGGAATATCATCAGTAATATTTGTGGTATATATGTGGTCATTCACCCATCCATCCGTATTCTAACTGCTTACCCTGGTTGGGGTCGCGGGTAGGCGGGCGTACACCCTGGTTGGGATATCAATAAATTGGTTAATGATTTTAATATCGTACGTTTTCAGGTTTGTTTATGCTTAATAGGTGTCGCCAAAAGCATATGCATGTCCCTGACAGGTTCCAAAATACACAGCATGTAATCAGCCCAGCTGCATATTATACACGTATCATAGCTTCTTTCCTGTCCATCAAAATTGGAAAAAATATGTATTATTCAATATCGTGACTTTTTTGATGATGCTGCCTGCCGCATATATTTAGTTTAATACATTAGTTTATTTAATTTACTGATGGTTAAGAATAAGTTTCGATTGTTGTTACGGTAAACTGGATTCTTCCCAAAATTTTGTAATCATTTATTTATTAAACGCATTTAAGAAAAGTCCAAAACACATTTCATAACATACTGCTTTGAGTTGTGTTATATTGTATCGTTTTTGTAATGTGTGAAATTCTTCAACACTTTTCAAGTCTGCAAGGACAGTTGTCGTAAAGGTCCACGCCCCTGATTTATGTGCCTAATTCTGATTGGCTGGATCGGCAGGGACGCCACGCGAAGACCCGTGGACGTTCATAGGATTGGGTGTCGCTGAAGTTGAGCGACAGTTGTGGTTTAGCGATGAAGTACAACATTTGGACTAGGAGGGGACCACGACTTCTAACACTTTAAAACTCGCAGTATGAGTTGGGACTGAGTTCGCCCCAGGTAATTATACGCTTGAAATAATTGTATTTCATAAGCAGATACTTGAAATGAAATAGCATATTAGGATATATGTACGTCTTGTGAAAATTCTCGGATTATCTAAAAGGAAACTTTTGCGATGGTGATGATACCTAGTTGTAATCGGATGGTACCTACCAGTGGTTAGATTAAGCTCGCTATCTAAGCAGTAAAGCGGATTCCTAATCGTAAAAAGTAAGTGTACAGTTGTTTGTTTTTCGGCAAGCTGAGGTACATCACGTGCGATGTAGGGACGTTGCTTTAGGTTCATTTTTTCACGGGTATGGGCATGTTCGATGTTGAGCAAAACATCTAGATACAGCCTGCATTTAGCTAGCCAAATACCCCTAGAAGGACAGAATGGCGAACACCACTAGGTTTACGGAGAAACAGGTAGTACATGCAGTCGGACTTAAGATGAATCTGTAATTGTACATATGTATGCTGTATTCTGATTAATTTCAGCCAGTTTCTAAATCTCTGGATTTTTCAATGTGGCGTTTTTCAGATGCGTATGCACAAGTGGTTAATGTACAGTATGCAATGTCACAAATAAATTCAAGGTCCAGTTTATGAATGCATATGTATCCACTGCATGCTACAATATATGCAGGATTTCACCTATGCTCAGCATTATTTTAATATCTGTAAAAACCGCTCTTTCATGATCATAAAGTTTCGTCGTTGGAAAAAGAACCCTTTCTTGCCATGATTAGATAAAGTTAATCTCGACGGTAGCTTCCGTTTTGCACACACTCGCTGATATCGATGGTCATTTCTTGCGCTTCGCAATCATCATTTCTGTCATTTAACAACTGTCTAACTTTGCATTTAGTTTCTTCAAAACTAGGTATTAATAGACGGCACGATCAGTCCTGATGAGAGCAAGGTCATTTAAATGTAGCTATTATTATTCATGTTGGCATAATAAAACGACGAATAAGCCAAGGAAGACTCATTAAATTAACGCAGTTGCTGTGCAGTGAGGGTAGAATACCGTGTTGTTTTATAGCCATTTAAGATATTGTTGTGGTCTGGTAGCATGTTTTCTAGATGCTGCAAGTGATTTTACTGGATTTTTCTGCTCAGCATGTAATTACTGTCTTCTGTAATCCTGCCGTTTGAAATGATTGTGATGTATATGCAGAAAGGGAACATTTCTGTACGGCCGTGAGTGCTGTGGTATATATCACCTACCGGATGGCCTACCGCGGGTCATAATGGTATCGTTCAAAATCACGATTCATAGTGTTTTTGGAATGGCGTTTATCTTTAATACTAATCACCATAGCACATACATTGATTAATCACCCTTTAGTGCATGCACCATTTTGGATGAGTGGGTAAATGGTAGACTACTTTATTTAATACATTATTACACTTAACAGCTTTCAAAACATAACTGGTGTTTGATTTAATTATTGTGCCATGTGACGGTTTTCTCTTACATGTTTGCTCCTCCTAGCTCTTACTCTCAAATCCTCTTTTAGTGTTACAGTACCGCAGTGCATTTGCCTTATTTAATAAATCGAAAATTCGTCTTTTAGCCTTGCTGAAATGTGATTATAGTTACACAAAATTAATTCCATTAGGCTAAGAGTTTGTGATGTAAGTTAGCAGCAGTATATCCCAGTAATGCATGTCTAAAAAACAGAGCTCATTACTTTGTCTCTCGGTATTTAACTGTTGATTTGTGCTCTTTGCATACCCCCTAAATGTAATGTTTGTACAGTAATAAAGACTGCTTTGTACTATAAAGCATTCTGGTAAGAAAATCTCTTCCTGGCACAGCCAAAGATAGCTTTGGGCATGGTGTGCCTTTGTACATAAAGTCACCTCCTGTGTCCGAGGTCTCGTTTGCCAGCGAGCCACGGTATGCGGTGGGGTAATGTGGCAGCCATGAGATGGGGCCCCTCGGGTGCCGTGCGCCGGCCGGCATGGGCTACCCACCCCAGCGGCATGCGGTTTGGGAGCAGGGAGGACTGACGTCACTGATTTGAAGATGTTGATGATAACACTGGGTGGGGGGGATTCCTTGGGACAGAAATGCAGTGGAATCTGTTCACTGACCGTAGTTAGACTGATATCTCAGTCACCCGTGTTGGGGGGAGGGGGGGCAAGGATTCACCCTAGTTTTCTGTGTGTCAGGCTCTGCGCTAAATCTAGCTTATTTCACCATTTGGCAGAGTTATGTCCTTCACAAGTGACCTCATTCCTCCACAGTAACAAAGGTTCTGCAGGATGGCTAGGCCTGGTACAGAACTGGCAGCTGCTAAACCAGAGTGCAAGCCTTGCATATCCTTTTAAAAACAAGGGAGTAATTTTATGGTTGATGGATGATTGTTAGCCCAGGTCAGGTGACTGCCATCTATACCTGATCAAACCTTTTTTGTGTTTTCTCTTTTTTTGGCACCAAAATATATGATTAAGCTCTACAGAGATGTTCCTGTTCAGATGTGATTATTTGGAGTCTGACCTGACTGGTTTGGCTGGGAACACATAGATTGGTGGAAGGTGCTCAAGGGCGAATCTTACTGCCCTTCATCATGTGCCCCACAGGATTTTACAGGGCTAATGTAAAAAGGCAAAAATGCTTGGGGTTTATGTGTAAAAATTCGAGTTATGCTTGTTGGTTCAGTAGGTGGCTACGTGCCAGACTCATTGTCGGCGTGTTTTGAGCAGAATGATGCTTGCATTCATTTCTGAGAACCAGGAGTGGCGGTTAATCCATTGGGCCCCATGGACTCGCTCACAGAATAATGGGAGGGTTTGAGGCTGGCAAACCAGCTTACTCTGCCACAGGCGCAATGCTGTCCGGAAGCGTCCAGAAGCTTCCGGAAGTGGTTTCGGTGTTTTTCGGCTCAGACTGTCAGCTCTTCCTGCCACTTGCTGCCTTGTAAGGTAATTGTGAAAGTCTGCCACAGCGTTCAGAACACGTTTCTCAGACCCTTCTCTCTTTTTTTAAATCCTTTTGTGTGTTTGTTGCATGATTTTCCATGTGCGCGTGGGTGGGGATCATTTTAGCATACCAGGGGTACGCATTGGGCCTGTGAGCCGTCGGGACCCGTTGACGACCCCCCCCCCCCTAGAAAATAGTGACATGGCATCATATTCTGCTGTCGTTAAAATGCTGCAACAAAGCAGATAGTTCCCAAAAGAAACCGTGCATGTATTTTACAGATACGAGACCTGAATTAGGGGTGTGTCGTCACTGTTCGTCATTGATTTGCGGTTTTTATTGGCGTTTTGGGGGCAGTTTTAATGCACTGAGGTACAGACAAGCATTTAGCGAGAAGTTTGGGCAGGGCTCGTACTCTGCAATCACCCAGGAAGACGTCTGCAAGACTTAGACACTCGCTCCGGGGTGCATTACCCGAACAACGCCGGAGGTTGGCATTAACAGTACATCATAGTATGTTCGTTCGAACCAACTAACATCCGAAGTACGACTGTTTCCCGAAACCGTTGTACTTGGTTAGTACCATAGTAGTTCAAACCACAGTGGCTCCAGTAGTGATTGGTCTGACTCTCATGACGGGTGGCGTGCAAAAACTCACTTTTGTAATAAATAAGCTTCACAATAATATTAATAAACTTATTTTAATAAATCTTTTAATCATTTGAAATCTTTTTGACAAACTTTTTTGTTACGATATTACATTATTAATGTATTGTGTCAGTCATATAACAGCAATAATAATATTAAGAAGTCAAAACTATCAATAGTGTCATAATAATAATAATGTGATATTTCTACTATGCTTCTTGTGGAGGAAAAACATAGAAAACTATTGGCTTTTAGGCTGCAATGTATTTAGTGAAATTGGCTACATCTGTAATTACATTTATTTTTATTTTAATCACGCTATGATCCAGGCCTGTGCATGCAGCCCACTAGTGGCTCAGTGGGAGACATGGCTATGGCATGCATATCACCTGCTATGATATACCAGATTTCTCGCCTAGCAGACCATGGGTTTGCATCTAAGCAGCGGTGTGTATTTTTCGTATTGCAACAAAAGCACTTAGTGATTAAAAAGCAATTCATTATTTTTAGCCATTAATTTGTCCGTGTTTTGTCTGCTTTCCCCATGTTTTTCCCTATTTAGTACTATGTGTACATAAGCACTGAATGATAAATCATTTCCGCATCATTATCGCCATGTGCATGTGCGTAATAATCATATTGCATTTGTCGGCACTGCTTTGTGTCTGTTGACACAACTCACCACAACACCACCAACTTACTAGACACATTATTTGTTATGTATTGTTAGATAAGTTCTATTTGGCAGTACAGATGCTCCTCTACTTACGAACGTTCAACTTACAAACTTTCAGACATACGAACGAAGAGTACTGCAAGTCCAAACTGTGTTCATTGTGCTCCCGTATTCTGTCCGCAACATTTTTTATTTTTTTTTGCGCTCCAGTTCTACTCCCGCCGTGCAGCAGCGTAGCGTGCATACTCCCAGCATCCTAGTTCTTAGAACTTGTATATACCCTTAAAATGATGTTGAATTACGACTTATGAACATTTCAAGTTACGAGCAGCCATTTGGAACATATCTCGTTCATGAGTAGAGGAGCGTCTGTAGTTTATTTTGGGTAATTTCATCTCCTTTTTGGAAATTTTATATTTTTCTATATTTATGTAATGAATTCTACTATACAACAAACAAACAAGGTGGGTAAACAACATCCTCTCCAATCATATCATAATCATGAACGGAGAGATACAAAAAGTAGTCTTACAACTACATTTTCAAAGCACTTGACATTATACGTGTTTGTACAGCAAGATTATTCAATATTTTGCTGTGATGTCATTTAGTGGCAGTACCAGTTTTTATGCCAGTGGGAAAACCAACAACTTGAAGTACGGTACTTTCAGTACTTTCTTGAAGTACCAAAAGTTCGGTACCTGGTGCGGTGGAAAACGCCTTATGACTGCTGCCCCTGTGACTCAGAACCAGATAAGCAGTGGAAGATGGATGGATGGACAGATGGGTCTTGAGGCATTCCTTGAAGCTGGAGAAGGAATCTGATGACCAGATCTGGTTCGGTAGCTCATTCCACCATCAGCATTCCACACAAGAGAACAGTCTGGTGCGCAACTTGACAATTAGATCGTAAACAATTAAAATGTCTCCACACTTTTACAGAGAGACCATTAGCATCATGCTAACACCTTCTGTCAATTTTGTGGCTCATGCCTGCATCTAAAGTTGTCAGCCAAAAAACACCCAAAAGCTGAGTATGCTTTTTGTTACTATATAGGGCTGCGTTTTTTAACAGGGGAATGGATCTGTAAGCCAGCACCAAGGACTTGAACGTGATGCGAGCGCCAATGCGCCAATAGGGAGCCGGTAAAGAGAGATGAGGATGGATGTGACATGAGAACGTTTAGGCTGAATGAGTAGCAGACGTGCTGTTACATATGTAATCAGTTTTGATGACATTCTTGGAGGGTACGTATGGCATGGAGACCACCCTCCTTGGCTCACCGCTCATTCTTGTAATGAGATGCCCTGGTTGACTCCCCCTGCCTGTTCTTGTAGGGGAGCTGCAGCATGTCTATCGAGGTGGAGGTGCTGCTGCAGGAGGCGAAGGAGAACATCGAGGCGGCGCAGAACTACAGGGCCGAGCTGCAGCAGCGGCTGCACGGGCTGAACCAGGCGCGAAAGCAGGTGAGGCAAACTTCAGCCAGGGGCCAGCGGGCCTTTTTATAGAGTCTGCTCTGCATGCTGTCTCACCCTCCCCCAGAACTTCCCCTCTGCCTCATACCCGCCCTCTGCTTGTAAACATTGCTGTTACTTCCTGTTTCTTCGTGAGATACAAAGGGAAGCCAGACCCGTCCCCATCTTCTCTGCCTTGCCTCTCTCTCTGTCTCTCTGTTAACCCTAACCCCCCCCCAGCCCATGCCCTCCGATCCTCGTATTCGCTGGCTGGACGACTTTGGGCAGCGATGCCCTCTAACCCGTTAACAGCTGTAACGCCGATGAAGGCAGTGCTTAAATGAAATGACATCTCCCGGCCGATCTGGGTATCGCAGCACCTTTAAGTCGCTGAATTCTGTGGATGAAGGATCCTTCTGAGCGACGAAGATTGCGACATGAAGTGCATCCCAAACCCGGGCCCTTTCCCCACCTGTGATTTACTGTCCCTGCTGGACAGTGGTGATGTTTTGGTTCTGATTGTGATTTTTGATACCAAAGGCGCAGTCCAAAAAGACTTGCCCAGCTGAGGGGTGGAGCCCGATTTGGAAGCTTGTGGGACTCCCCGGGGCCACATCATGTCTGTGGAACGTCACACTTCTGGAATGTGGTTAATACTCCACATCCCCCCCCACAGTTGCCGTCCACTAAAGGTGCAAGGTCACAGGGAGACAGGGAGCCGATACCCGAGCAGGCAGTAGTATATCTGATGGCGGAAGGAAGCAGCACATTCCCGCTGTGGTGTGTGCAGCACGTAGCCCATGCCGCGAGCGCGCCATGACTTGACTCTCCCACCCCTGAGCCTGGCCCCCGGGAGTCAAACGCTGGTGTGCATTCGCACGCATGCACGCTCGCTCAATCTCTCCCAAGGGACGACCACCTAAATCCGGCAGCGTGTGACGGCGATGTGTGGCTCACATGGTGCAGGTAGCGCCGCCCCGGCTGCCGTTTCCTGAACGGCAGCCTCTGATGTCACCAGCTACTCACTTCCTCATGTTGTTTCTCTGCTTATCAACCCATCCTCTGCTCTGCTTTTATCAGTGCAACACCGAGCCCTACTTTCCGTTTCCCTTGGCTTGGGGAAGACAACTCCCCCCCCCCCCATTGCAGAGACGGTCTGGGTCTCATTAAGAGCAATTGGGGGGGGGGGGGTGGCGTTGGGGTATGGGGGGGGGAAGGGAAGAATTTTGAGGCAGCTTGCTGCGCTAGCGCAGAGATGGTCCCTCTGAGGCACCGTGTCCAGCCAAGGGGAGGATGGAGACTTGGTGGGGGAGGGGCATTCACAGGCCCCCACCAGAGCGTAGCAGCTATCTGTGTGCGCCTGTGCGACTCACCAGAAAACGAAAATAAACACTATTGTCAGGTTTAGAGGCAAACACCTTCGTGCCATCTTGCTCTGCTCCACATTTATCTGCAGTCACCACGGGTCATGGGGAACTCCTTGCCGTTGTGACGGTTTCCCCTCAGCTGAGTGTGAGCCATTTCTTTTATTGACCCATCAGCTTGTTTTTGCGGCAGACTCATGGGGGCTTCCCACTGCCGTGCTGTGACGACGTTTTCTGGAATTTCAGGTTATGGGGGAAAAGAACTTTCTTGACGAGTTATAACAGCCTGGTTGTTTCTTCCAGGAAGCCACATTTTTTTTATTTTATTTTAAAAATAGCATTTTCTTCAGTACATCAGCTCTGAACAACTGGATATTAACCTGGAAACCTTATTACATAATTCATGTGATGAGTCTACTGCGCATTTCAGAGACAGCATGCGTTGCAGGTACGAGGCAGCGCCAGCCAGACACGGGAGGTGCTACGACGGCACTTCCAGGAGCTGCAGGCGGGCGTCTCGCGCCTCCTGAACGAGCGGCTCGGGCTCCTGCTCGAGGAGGTGGATGCCATCGAGCAGGACAGCGTGCGGCCACTCGATGACTGCCAGAAGCTGATTGAGCATGGTGTCAGCGCGGCCGACGAGCTTCTGAGGGAGGGTGAGCCAGGACACCTGACTGGCATTGCCCTCTATTCTCATCACATTACTATGAAATGAAGGAATGAAAAATGATATATGTAAACAGAACCCTAACTATGATTAACTAGGTCTGTTAAAATGTTAAAAAGGATAAATCAACCTAACTTCCATCTTTTACTTGCATTACCCAGTTAACTAGGGAGATGGCGGACTAGCCCCGGTCTTCTGCACCACGCCCCTCGGTAACGACATTTAATGCTCTTATCATCCTGCGCAGGCGAGGCAGCAATCCGCTGCGGCATCGGGGAGAAGGACGACAAGCTGGGAAGCTTCACAAAGAAGGCACTGCAGATCCAGCTGGACAGGTAGGTACGGCCTGGAGAGGAACAGCGGGAGGTAGCACTGGGTGCGGTGGCCAGGGTGGAAAAACATTCAGGCAGTGGGAGAGGTCAAACGAGGTCCTGCCCATTCTCGTGTGTGTGTCTCTGCTGGAATGGGGGGTGGTGTGGTGTGATGTGCCTGTGTGTATACAGACGCTTCCTGCTCGTGATTTTGGGCTTTACCACAATTGGGTTTGGGACCCCCCCCCCCCCCCCCCCAGTATGAGCCACTCCCTAATCACTTGGGGAGAGGGACCCCTCAGTAAATATTTAATGCTTTATGGCAGAAACTACTGTTGAGTCTGTTAATGATGGGTGTGTGTGTCTGTGTTCCCTTGTTCCCAATCACAAAGCCTCCCTGAGGTGCCAGCACTGGTGGATGTGCCTTGCCTGTCTGCACAGCTGGACGACTTACTGCTGTCGGCGGTGACAGAACGCATCGCCCACCACGGCAGTGTGGCTGCACACCCCCCCGTGCAGATCGAAGAGCTGGTGGAGAGGCCAGGGGGCGTGCTGGTGCGTTGGTGCAAGGTGAGCCCCTGAAATGCTGGCCCTCCTGCCCCTCCGCCCGAGTCCTGACCCGAACACTGACAAACCAAGAGTCCCAGCCATTTGGGTTAGAGCACACAGAGTAAATATACGAAGTCTGATCATGTTGGGACATGCTGGGCATGGTGTTAACCACATAGGTGGTTCTGGGATTTTCTAAGGTGGGTCTCATAAGAGGGGCCATAATTTATACAGAAGGACCGACCTTATCATTAGCCAATGACATGTTTTGAATTGGTGAGTTACACTAAAAGGATTACAGCTGGGCCCAGTGCTCCTGTAGCTCCGCCCCCACATTCGAATTTGTAAACCTTGATGAAGAAAAAGGGTGGGGTGATGACCATGCTAAAGCTGATTCCCTGAAGGGGATCCTATGGGTGAGGCTTTTAACCTGTTTGGGTGAATTAGGAAGGTTAGTTGTCTGTACATGTAGGGAAACAAAGCATGAGGGAAAAACCTCTCCGATTCACCTACTGGGAAGACAGAATAAAGGACTACCTGGGGTATAGAAGAAAAGTGTGTGTCCATGTGAAACATGCGTGTTGTTGGGCCATTAATGGAAGCTGCTCCAGTCAGGCTGGGTGCTTCTGGCAACATGGGCAGTCAGACTATCCATGAACAACTGTGTTCTGCATTGGCTGCAGCATTAAGAGCATTTAGGATATTAAGAGTCTTTATCACCAGTGTTGGCCAAATGAAGCTTCATGAACCATTTGCTGTATTTTTTGACCCCACTAGATGGTGCTCTTAGTTTGCTCTGGGGCATGCTTTAAGCTCTTTTTTAAACAGAGAGCACAGTCTAGTGGAGTCAGAAAAGACAGTAAATGGTTCACAAAGCTTCATTTGGCCATCACTGTTTATCACTCTGCAGTATCCTGAAATCTGGGGCCCTGGTGAGCCTCAGGCGCATTGCAGGAAACACTGGGAGAATCTAACAGCCACATTACCTTGAGCTGGTCTGATTTGGGTGGTGAGAGTGATCTCCTTCTTCATACGACTACATGACTGAACTTTGGCTGTGGCCACTCAGGTGGACGACGACTTCACGGTACAGGACTACCGGCTACAGTACCGTCGCGGAAACGCCAGCCAGTATGAGGACGCCTACATTGGCAAGGATACAGAGTTCCTGGTGCTGCACCTGGACCCGCACACAGATCACCTGTTCCGTGTCTGCGCCCGGGGTGATGGCCGGGCAGAGTGGAGTCCCTGGAGTGTGCCGCAGACGGGCTACACCACGCTGGCACCACATGGTAACCCACCCTCATGTGTGCGGGAGCTACCGTAACGAGGGACACGAATGATAATTTAGCTAGCATTGCCAATTTAGCTAGCATTGCTAAGTTAGGCACATTTACGGGAGTTTGTGGACTGTGTAGCTTTTGCCTATACTACATACCTATCCCGTCATGTGAATGTAGTGGGCTTGTCTTTATGTTGCGGTTTGTGAGGAATCATTCTGTGACTTGGTATCTTACAGAATGGCACCCCAGCAGCGATGGCTACATTCTCAGCAGCCGCAGGAACATCGCCATGCGCAGTGACTCCCCTTCCTGTGCCAGGGTCCTCTACTCCAGCTCTTCCACCTATTTTTGTGGACAGACACTCACATTCCAGTAAGCCCGCCCCTCCCCTCAGTGACTCTCCCAGGGCTGATCTCACTTCTGTAAAAATCCATGAATACACATGCTTAAATGTTGCATGTGATACAGGATCATGGCGGCTGGTCAGGTGCACAAGCAGGACAGCCTAGGGGTGTGTGTGGAGGACACGAGTGGCGCCGAGTCCTTGCAGAAGGAGAGAGCCGTCTGCATCTCCACCAATGGTGAACTGACATGCCCCCCCCACCCCCCCCCCCCCCCACTTTACTAGCACCAAGAATGAGTGTATGATAGACCTTGCTTCACATTCTATTTTTCGTATTTTAGCCATTGAGTAAACATGCTTTTCATTGGTGTCAGTTATTTTCTCAGAATTTATTAATTTTAAGGTCATATCCAGAACAAAATTAACTTAGTGGTCAGTGGGTATTTTTTATAAATGGTGAGAAAATGTTATGTTCTTTCCTGAAGGTGCCGTTTTTGTGAATGGGAAAGAGATGACCAATCAGCTGCCAGCCATCTCCCCTGGCTCGGCAGTGACCTTTGACATGGAAGTGGTTGGCCTGTTTCCAATGACCAACAACAATATGAATGACGGAGGGAACTGCAAGCTGAGGGTGACAATTGGTTCCGGGAACAGGGAGGTGGTGTTTGATTGGCTGCTGGACCAGGGGGTGGACTGCCTGTTCTTCGGCTGCTCCTTCGTCTACCCTGGATGGAAGGTCCTTGTCTTCTGACTTCCCTTCCTTCCAGGTTAGGAGGGCCAGATAGTGAGGAAGCCCAGTTTGCTGAATTGACCAGTCTTTTAAAAAATAATATACTTGCCTATTTTTTTTTCTGTTTTCTTCAAAATTTGAGCCTCATGTTCTCTGCAGATAGTGTTGGGGTAAAGCGTCTGGGCTCCCCGGCGTAGCTTCCTTCCAGGTCCATCATTCCAACAATTTAGAGAGACATGAAATCCAAGTGTAACAGCTGACTTGCATCATAGTTATCTGAAACTGAAAAGCTGTCCATATCAAATGATATCCTTGACTTTGAAGCTCATGCTGGAGTAGGTGGCAACAGGTTGGAATGAAATGGCCAGTGATCTGCGATGGAAGGAAAGCACAATGGGCACAGGACTGCCTTATGACCAGCTCTGTGTGTTACTGTGAGGTGCAATGGCACGAGCTGACTTTGCTGAAACATACTATGTGAATGATTGTTTTCCTTCATTCATGAATTCAGCCTTAAAACATACTGGGAAGAAAAACAGTCTGGGAGACCTAGTGCCTCTGGAGTATCATGTGTGAATCCGTGGAATTTTCCATGGAACTTCAACACAATGGATGGCATCTTTAAAATGTGACTTTCTGTGAATTATTCTGCAGAATAACTGTAAGTAAGGTTGAAAAAAAATCTTAGCATGGATGGTTTCCTGAGTGATAGGCTGATTTTGGTGCTCAGTGCAAGTACAGGAGTGGCAGGATTACAATGGATGACTGGATGAATGAAATTTGTAGTTTTTTGTATTTTTTTTTGTAGGTATTTTTTTACAAGTTTGCTCGTGACTAACTGCATGCTGAACTTTGAAGCAAGGTCAATACTAAAGGGTACCTCCCTGGTAGTGGGTACAGACACAGTATTACCTGTTCACCTTTCCTCTGATTAAAACGTAATTGCATATTAACCTGTGTTGCCCCTTTATTGCTCTTGTAAACGACAGACCGGAGTTTGAATCGCAGAAGTTGCCATTTTGGGATGTGCGAGAAGCACCGCTTTACACTTCGTGCACTATTGCTAGCCATAAGAAAGAAATGGCCAGAGGTGGATAGTTCAGGTCCAGATAGTATAAATCCAGGCCAAGGTTTTGTTTCAACCAACCAGTTGAGCATAAAGAGTCACAGTGATATAGTACTCAACCGGTTGGTTGAAACAAAATCTTGTTCTGGACCTGAACACCTCTGGTTTCCTGCTCCATTACAAAGACGTGCGGTTAGGTAAATTGGCATCTCTAAATTGCCCATGGTGTGTAATGGACCGGCATACCATCCTGAGTGTCCCCTGCCTTGTGCCCTGTCTGCTGGATAATGGATTTAAATAGCAAACTGAAGTGCAAAACAGCACAGCCTCTCCTGATATTTGATGCATAACCTTTCAACGTAAACCAAAGTCACAGAGCACTCAACTGGCTGGTCATCTGTAATAATCTGGAATTGTGTAGACGACGTGAAGGGAAGGCTGAGATCTACACTGGCCTGGACAAGAGCTGATGGAAAACCGATGCACAGATGGGTATGTGAAGGCATTCTCTCATATGGCCCCGTTTTCAACATCGTAAGAATGTCCCAAGCATGTTGCAGAAAAAGCCTAATGACAAGTGAGAAACAAACCTTAAGATGTCACATAAGCCAAAGGAGGATAACTGGAAATAGCCCATGAAAAAATACAGAATGACAGACCATATTAGCAATTATCCCATAGGAAGCAGCAGTAACATTAACATTAAGTGAATACACTTGGCAATGCTGTTTGGCGTGACACGAGATCAGTTATCAAGGGCATAGATTCGGGGCTGATTCGGTCCCTACCAATGTTAAAACCAAACCAAAGCCCTTGCCAGTTAACTTTTTGTTATGCTTTTTGACTGCTAAATGAAGAAGCCACTACTGTGCAGCTACAGTAAGAAGAGAAGCAGGGATTGGCTCATGGGAGGCTACGAATACACGAATACAGAGGCCTTGAGTCAGCCATGCAAGATATATTTCTCCAAAATTTGGTATGACAGGGCCCTAGCTTTCATTACAATCTGCTTGGAAAAATGAAGGAGGCAGTGACTGTAGTACCAGGAGCTCAATGAAGGATGCCCAAACACCCAGCAAAAAGGATCATTCTTGCAATCTTTCTACACATTGTTCTTTATGTACTGGATAAGCACACACAGCAAAAGTATTCCACATACACTTAGTACTTATCTGCATGAGACTTTTATATAGGCCAAAAAGATTTAAAAAAACGGGTCTCACGAATTTTTCCTGGGTGTCTTATGGTGGGAATCAGTCTCACTACATAAGGACTGCAGGAGGTCGTTGATATTCTGAGCAGATGCTGGGGGAGGAGAGACTTCGTAAATTAGCATAGGTCATGAGCTGAGACATCGGTGCCCATTCTTTCAAACCAAAACATTTTGGAAAAGATGATGCTGTTGCCTTAGACACCGCCATGTCATGGCTAGTTTGGAGACTATACCTTTCTGCACAATCCGGCATTCTGGGGTGCAAGAACGTCATCTACAGGTCATATTTAGTATCTTAGCAACTTTCCCGATCTGCAAAGTTAAAGGTGTCAAAAGAGCTGCTCTTTATGAATGGAACCCATAACCTGAATTAGGCTCATCAGCTGCATCGCACCTCTTATCATCATGAGGAATTTCACTCATGATGATCCATCTTTAAGTATGCCTTTCATACGCATCTGGTCAGGCTCACCGTCCCCAGTAACAGACTTTGGGAAGATCAAACCACTATTGCCGACAATGGTAAAAAAAATCTTTTTATTTGATAAAAACGTTTTCTGTAACTCCTTTATTACAAAATTCACAACTTGAACATGGTTTAACATTGGTTCACTCTCGCGGCCCCACGCAAGGAACGGAAATGTGCAAACAGTGCTTCTGCATCAATGACAGCATAATCCATCCGCCTGCTGGGCAAGTAAGAGCAAGGAGTAAGGGTCTCCTGCAGGAACGACCGACACGCGCAGATTAAAGTGACAGTTGGGCATAATTAAAAAGGAGAAACTAGCATCTGCAACTCAACCCTTTGGTCTGTAGAACTCCGATCATACCTCACACCCACCCCTCACACTTTCCATTAAAAAAAAACAAACCTATCTTAATATCTGCATCCTATAAAAGTAGAACATTTTTTACAATTAGTGAAATTGGGGTTCAGTAGGAGGTAAATTGTTCCATTGCCAAGATGTGTGACATATATAAATACACACACATGCACGCACGCGCGCACACACACACGCACGCACGCACGCGCACACACACACACACACACCATCCCCATGAACCCTGAGCCAATACAGAAAGGCTCAAACAGGCTGCTGTATTTTTTTTTTTTTGGCAGGAATGTGTAAAGAGGTGCCTGCATACAGCCAGAGAAGCTGATAACTCTTTGAAACACAGGAATGCAGCAAACCAAAGGGTGTCCGCATGCTGGCCGAATGCTGCTTGCAGGGCGGAACGCAGAGGCATTGGAACCCTTACTAATGAGAGGCTGAAGAACTCCAGGTTTCCATGGAGAAAGTTATTCTGGGAAAAAAAAACCTGTAAACATTTGCATAAGTAAAAATGCACTGTTCCACTCAACAGTGGAAAAGTAATGAGTTCCTTCTGGTGCATCCAGTGATGAATTAGTTTGTCCGTATTCATTATAGTCAACAAGTCAGGTGTTCTAGTCCATAGTCCAGTCCCACCCTCACTCCATTCCCACCATCCTTTCCACAGGAGAGCAAAGGCTACAGAAAGCTGCTTCTAACTGTCCTCCAGCTAGGTCTTAAACCCACTGTGACCTGCATAAATCTACCCTTTTTTTTTCTTTTTTTTGAAGGTTTTGCATCAGATAATTCTATTCTGATTTAATATAGTTGTAACCCCCCCACCCCAAAAAAAGACACCTAGAACAAGGCAAGTGCTAAACGTGATCACTTTTACACACAGGGTTGTTAGGTTAAAATGAAAATAACCTCATACGGAGTTTTTTTTCCCCGTTTTTAATACATTCTTGTGATGCTGACCTGACATGATATTCCTACAGGAATGTGGATAGGGATTGCAAAGATGCATGCTAATGCAGCCATGGAGAACCCAGCTACCGTCTGAAAAAAGCAAAACTAAACTGGATTCTCTGACACCATACAGCAGGCCAGAATTACAGCAGGATAACAGATAACTGATCTTAAGTCTTCTTTCAACTCAATCCCCCCAACCCAACATTACCCAGCCCTGCAAATCAGTCTGAGGGGGCTGATCTCAAGTGCTTCTGCCACTCGCTGTGCTTCTGAGCTTCAGCGGGGACGTCGATGCTGTTCTCTCCCACTCGCGGCGCCCCCTGGATTTCCTTCAGCCGGGCCATGGCCTTGTCGATGGTGCTGATGGTGACCAGGTTGAAGTCGTGCATGCTCACCATGTGCAGCAGAAAGTTGCGGCACAGGTTCCTATGAGCGATCTGGGCTCCGCATTTCTCCACGAACAACAAACAGGCCTGATTCATCTGATTGTCCGCTATGAATCTGGCGGGTAAGAATTTGACAACAGAGGGCTTGAACAGTGCTAAGAGCATCGGATGTCTTTAAAACCAGACTGTCTAAGGGGTGTCACTAGAGATTTTTGGCCCCACGAAAGCATATCAACCCAGAACAATCCAACGATGTTCCTAATATTTTAGTGTCCCTGTCACTCCAGGGCAATTGGTATCACCCTAACATTCCCGGCCCTTTACAGTACCCCTGGAGAACAGCATTACATACTACAGTAGTCTCGCTTATCAGACATAAACGGGCCGGCAGAACATCAGATAAACCAAAATGTCGGATAATGGGAGGTGTTAAGACAAAGCCTATTAAAAACGTCAAACTATGTTATAATTTCACACTTTACGAAAATAATAATCATGTTTTACAACAAAATTGAAAAAATGAACTTAGTTACAGAATTGTCTGAAGTTAAATACAGTATGTACTTAAAAAGTTCAGTCCTGTGATGATTTAAAGAAACTTTTGATCGTAGTCTGCTTTCCTGATGGGCGCGCCCCTGTACAGTTGGAGTAACTAATTAGCTGCGGTAGAGCAAAAAATAGACAACGCTCACGCTCGCAACTTGCAGTTCTTGTTGCCGATTGATGCGTTTTTTGTTTTTTTTTGCGGTGGGACGTCGGATAATACGGAATGTCGGATAAGTGAGACTACTGTGTATATATATTTGTTTTCATATGAAAGTATGAATCATGAATACAAGTCGTGATACACACCCATGCTCCATAACGTGCAGATTCCAGAGTTTCATCACTTCCTTCTCGCCTTCGTTAACGTCCATAAATTCTTCAATTTGCTGTGAGAATAATTGGGACCAAGGTGAGAAACACCACAGTTATGCTGGAATGGGAACCATCTTTGCTCCACCCTAAGTCCACATGTACACATATTTACATTCTAAATATCCCACCGCATTTTTGCACTATTAGTATTGTAAATATAAAATTCTCTCTTAATACTTGCAAATACCAACAATTTCTAATATATATATATATTTTTTTAATCTGTATACTTTCTATATGACTACGTAAAATTGTGGGGAACACGTGAGTCTAAGAATTTCATTATAGGTAATAATGCTAATTTGTTATCTGTATATGACAATAAAACTTGAAACGTGAAACATGGGGGTGGGCTGCAGCCTCCTGGGGCAGGAGCGGCCCTCACCGTCACTGTCTTCTCCCTGAGCCAATCGGGGTCCCTCTCGTCCTCGCTGTCCACCTCCATCTCCTGGGGCCGCAGTGGCATGCAGCTGTCGCTGTGGAAGTAGAGCCGGTTGTGGCCGCTGATGTAGGTGCGCTGCTGCTCCACCTCGCCCTCCTCGGACTCCAGGAACTCGGACAGGCTGGGCTTCGAGCGCTTGGGCCTGAAGCAGAGACCGGGTTAGCAGGTTCCTCTCAAGACGCATGAAGACCTCGAGCACTAGTGATCTACATGCAGTTCCATTGTTAAAATATATCACAAAACCGTGCACAAGTTTGTTTGTAGGACACTGGCTAAAATTATTGCGATTTTAGTGAATTGAATTACTGTTTGAATTGTCAAAGACAAGGCCTTACTTATGGTATGCACAATATGCAGGGAGGCTCAGGTAATCACTACACAGATATAAAACAAATAAAATATATAATAACCATATATTGTAATATAATTAATATCAGTTGCCTGGAAAGCGCCATGCCACCAGGGGGCAGCAGTCTCACCTGCACACCAGCACATGTGTCACGGGGGTCCTCTTCACGGGGCCGTTGCGGCTGAAGGCAAACCCCGGCTGGCTGTGGATATCCTGGGGGTTCCCCACGTATGAGCCGTCGTAGCACTCGTTGACGGACACGTCTATCCGGGCTCCTTTAGGGTGAGGCTGGGAAAGAAGTGTGTGTCAGCCCGGCATTAGCAGCAAAAGCCCTCCGTCATAGACTTCTAGGTGCGCCCTCCTCCCAACACCAAGTACAGGCAAACTTTTCAGTTCAAGCATCCTAAGTCTAGTTGAAGAATATGCCTTTAAAGAACACAGAAGACACCAGCTTTGATGTAAGCCTTCCACACTATTTGGCCAATCACATTGTGCCTTCATGCTCCTCCCTACTGTTTATAGGCAGAAGAGCGACTAACCAATGAGGAGATCGTTAACACTGGAGGCAGATGAAAGGCTAATAGACTGTATACATCCATGGCTTGATGAAAGCTCACACTGGTCTGTATCAGTCTAGAGATATGCAGCTGCACTAGAAACGCAAGTATGATTTCCATAAAGCACAAAAGGAGAATACTGCCAGTGGAACACCCACAACCGTGCAGAATACAAACCAAACTAAAACCAAACTCAGAAATGTCTAATGCAAGTTCTCTCCCTGATGACCTGAATCCATTTATACTCACTTTGATCTTGCAAACCAAGATCCTCCCTTGCGCACGTCTATAGCATTTGAGGATGCAGACTTCTCTGTCTCCGAGGGAGACTCGAGAAGAGCTTCTAAATAGATAAAAATACTCGCAGAGCAGCCAGTGTTTCAGGACACATTCTGAAAGCCCACAGTGACTGGCTCACTGATGAGACATGCTTTAAAGACAGTTGCCAGCCATTTTAAATAAGATGCAATCATTTCAATGTAAATGATTACAACACGGCCACATTCACCCCAAATTCCATGGAGGCCTTGAAACTTTGGCGAGGGACGACAGAAAAATCAATATCCTGTACAACTTTGATGCCCTTCCACTTGTGCAGCACTACTACGGGTCAACAGAGAACGTCATTCAATGTCTGCGGAGTACAGTTCAGCATTCTGAGCCTCTCCCTGAAAATCATGGATTTCAGGAAGCAGGAGGCAAACCAGACTCCTATCTGCATTTACCAGAGAGCTGTAGAGAAGGTCAAGTGCTCAATGTTCCTTGGAGTCACAGACGATCTCACCCGGATGCAACACAGAGGAGGCACACCAAAGTCTTTACCTCCCTCAAACCCCATTGGTCCTTGAACCACATGGTTCAAAAACAGCTTCTACCCACAAGCCATAAGGCTACTTCACAGCAGATAATCATAAGATTAGAATACCCTGCTGGTGATCTGCATGCTGCCATCACAAATCACATTTACCAATTGTGTTCCAGATACAATTCTTGTGTTATTTATTCAGTTTGCTGCTGTTATTTTTTGTCTGCATTACTGTTCCTGTTATAATTATTGCCAGCCATCATTGTACTTACTATTCTTTGTACATTTTGCTGGCACTAAGGAGGCGGCGTCTGAGTAAGCATCTCACTGTGCCAAGCACACGGGGTAATTTCACTTTTACTTGAACTTTTAATAAGGCAGGAAAACCATTAATAGTGAAGCAGCGGTTCTGCTCAGGCAGGGCCCTCACCACGTAGCTGAAGATGAAGCGGCTGTGGGACAGCTTAAGGTGCTTGAGGAGGCTGTAGAGCCTGCGGCAGTTCAGCGTGCACCAGGGGCAGTGCAGGTCGTCCCGGGCCTCTGACTGCTGCCTGGTGTTGCTGTTGTACAGGAACTGAGAAGGGACATTCCAAAAAGTGCTTAAAAGGCAGCAGACAGACAGAGAGGAGGAGGAGGAGGAGGAGGAAGAGGAAGAGGGGAGGAGGGAGGGGAAGGAGCCTTTCCAATGCAGGAAGATACCGGAACCACAACATGACAACTGCTGAAGAGAGCATGTCTGAGCACTTTGCAGTGACTACAGCAGAAACTCCAGTGTGGGTCTCCTCAGTTTGGCTCTATCCAGTTAAGACCAACTTAGAGCATTAGTGCAGAGGAAAGGGTGCCGTCATGAAGAGGAAGCAAATAAATAAACAAACAAACAAATAAATAATCACAACTCGTGGCAAACATTCACCTGATAAAACACACGCAGCTTCTGCCGGGGTTCAACCAGTATCTGTTCCTTTCTTGTCTGGATATTTGTGCTGATTGAATCTTTAACTGCTAAAAACATAGCAGGCAAACGTTAGAATAAACATTTATTTTCTGGCACCCACTGCCACGGTAACACCGCGCAACGCGGAGATCCGAGCAGGGGCCAGACACGCCGCGTGGTCTTACCAAGTGGGGCTGGCTTTGGCCCACTGGGCCTGCTCTCTGTAGCACCGGCGTCCGAGTTACGGGTGGCCAGGGGCTTGGCCACCGGCGCGGTCGACTTGCTGCTGACATCCCCAGTCCAGCGCAGGGTAAACTGAAGTGTGGGTCCCTGAGAGAGGGTCTCGAATGGAGGGAGCCGCTGTGGAGAAGGTGACTTAACATTAACATCCTCGTTATGCCGAAAAGGACATCTACAAATATTAAATGTCCCAGACAGGGGGGTCTGAAGCCAATCACCACTGACAACATGGACCATCTGAACCCTTATCAGGATACAGTGCCGGTTAAAGCCCACATAGAGCCCCTAGCAAGCTTTTTCCCCACCCCCAACTGGAACAGACCATCCCAAACAAGGTGAAACTGCCCAGTTACATCAGGGCCTCCTGAGAAGATGGCAGCCACCCAGGGAGCCCGGTGGGTTAACCAGCACTATCAGGAGATGCACAAAAACCAAGAACCGAATGATGATTGATCTATGGAGTCTATGGCTACCATGTGACCCCAGGCTTGTGAAAAAAAAAAAAAAGAAACACAATGTGGCTGTTTTTTGGAAACAGCTTTAACCAGACCTCGACTAGACCTCTAAAGTACAGGAAAACCCTGAGGATTATTCCTCTTAACAGTACTTCTCTGATAAAATGCCAATACGAACAATGGATTTTTACGTTGACATTTTCAGTGCTCGATTGGAGATTTGCCCACAGTGATAAGTGAACACAATGCACCTCTGTATCACAAGGGCTGCCCAAACCTTTCAGGTCTGACGCCTACTGGCATTGGGAGGCGGGAACACGGAAACCAGCACAAGTCTGATCCGTGAGCTAGATAAGCAGCAAGCAATACCTTCTCCTGTGGACGTACCTTCCCATCCAAAATGGTCTCCCAAGAAGCCCTTTTCTTGTTGACTGGACATTCGTCCACTTCCTGCATAGAGACCTCATACTCGCCATCAAGCAGCTGTAAGCGTCTGCAAATGCCAAGAGAGACCATCCTTAACAGATGCATCTTAGGACTAAATCAGGGTTCTTTAATAGGTGCTACTTTGTGTATCATCACTCCAGCCAATCAATGCAGCCCCTCCAATCCTAAATGAAAAACACACAATTTTCAGCCTTGATCTAATCATTAACTTCTATAGAACTGAAGCAGATGACAAGGTTTTAACTATCAACAAATCAAACATGCAGATGTGCCTAACAGCTTGTCTGAAATCTGTTTACTTTTCTATATTATTTCAGCTACAGATACCAAAATCACCCTTCCATTTTTTTTTCTTGGGGAAAAGGAAGATATTTATTTGTCTGTAAGCTGGCAGAAAAACTCGCACATGAATATGCACACAGCACCTGTTCTTGTCAAAGACTGTCATCTGTGCAATGAAGGTGGTCTCTCCATCACCCCTGAGAGCATTTCTTGATTTTCTGTTTGGAAGTTCTCCTAGCACATCTGCAGGTAAACCACAGTTATTTACCACATAGATTTAAAACTCACTAGCGCTGTAGAATGGACACATCACTCAGGACTTAGCAGCACACTTAGTGTGTAGCATAAAAAAAATATAAGTGAGCACAAAACTCACCAATATTCCCGTTGGGTTCTCCGCCAAGTTGCCTTCGACCCGGCTGGGAAACCCTGAAGAGCAAGGAGTAGGACTTGACCATGTGACTGTTGTTAGGCTCAAACTCGTTGCTGGAAACCAGGAGAGAGGGGAAGGCGGCAGGTTTGGCTTGACTGCAGTCCGGGTTCAAAGGTACCTGCTTTTTCCCCGTAGGCACTTGCTTTACCGGGCAACTGACATCCTAGAACCACAAAGAGAAACTGAGACTAGACCATCAGAAATCAGCAAAAGACATACAACTCCTGGGTGTGTCACGTTCAACACTGAGCACTGTCCAAAGAGCATTACTGCCTTGTTTTACAAAAAGCAATGTAACCGACACAGGCAGTATGGGCAGGTGGATAAGAGATGATGAACAAGTGCTGTTATGTCCCCCAATAAAAACACCAAAAGGAGTGCTGCGTGAATCAGCCTAAACATGAAGGCTGGAAAGTCACACTTCAGATTACTAAATGAGCATGTCGGCAGCTGCTGAAGCACAGAGCCGTCACAAAATACAGCGCCCAGGTGGAATCTGAAAAGGTGGACAATGCAGGTATGGGAGAGAGGAGGCGGAGACGACCGTCAGAAAGGTCCATGTTCTCTTGACATCAGGATATGTGACAGACAGACACAGAACTCGTCCATTTCTCACCTTCCTTTTCTTGTGGCAAACTTTGACAAGTAGAACCTCTAAAGACACTGAGTTTTGTTCGTTCTCTGAGTTTACGGATGGCTTTTCTGTAAGAGGAGAGGGCACACATGAGTAATAAAAAAGAACTCAAATAAAGGTGAAGTAAACCTTCTGTATTTACAACAAATTGAAAATTCAAAAGAGAATAACCCAAGTGACTGAAGTGGAGCATGAGAGATCATCACAGAGACCTACCGATTTTATGAAAGAATCCTGTGAAAGTAAGCTGTAGGTGTGAAGACAAGCTGTGGAGAGAATGTATATTTATAAGAAACGAATCACTGCCTTACAGAAGCATGTCCACAACAATCAGCACCAAAAACGTCAGGATATCGCAGCTCCAGCGACTCAGACTTACCTGTGTGACTCCTGTTCCCCCTTCATCTTCTCTACTTTAAGCAGCATCTCGTCTACTTTATACATCTTCCTGTAAAGAGGCATAAACCTGTTAAAACACACAAGCACCCAAAAGCATGCCCATTACAGCAGACCTTGCATAACACGATATCTGCACATTTACAGTAAATACAGTGAAGTCAGGCACACACTGGTGAGTTAGAACAAGGCTCAGATGCCAAGACCACAGCTGTTCTGAGCAGATTCTGCACTCTGCAATTACACCACAGCCTTATTTAGCACTGAACTTCTTCTCCAATCAGAAACCCAGCCTCTCCCCAAGCAGCTAATATAAGAAGCACAATCTAAGGAACTAACTACATATGGTACATCCTGGGGACTCACTATTTCCACTGTAATAAATTCTATTGTGGATACTGCTGATGCAGCAGAGCTGTATATGAATAGCAAATGGTGTTCAACTACCAAACAGAAAGAGGAGATAGCCCGGGGTAACAATCCAGGCTACGACAGGGATCAGAATCCATGGGAACCCAGGGACAGGCTGAGCACAGGTCCTACTGCAGCTCTGTGCATTTTCGCCGCAGCTCCTGTTTCAAAGCACTGGGGCACGATGCTTAAAAACATGAGAGAAGCGCAGAGCGCATCTTTTCAACCATTAAAAGGCCCTTTGAGAATACAGTGACTGACTAAACATGGTTGACAACTGAAAATGCTGACCTTTAAATAAATGTGTTACAGCAGAAGGAAATTAACAAGGAACACAGCAAATTAATACAATGACAGAAACAAAAGGTAAAGCCCTTATCGACTTATTTTATAGAAAACTGTCTATAGATTTTCCAGCAGTGTTATCATAAATAATCAGCTTTAGCTTAGCTTAACCAGATTTCAGCTAATTCTATACTTGGGCTAGACTGGCTATCAAATACATATTTGAAACATATTTGAAATGGGATTTTTTGTGGGAGGCTGCACAGGGACAATGAGGGGTAGGGAGAAGGAGCTGATGTTTTAGGTATGCATAACTGATAAAGTTGCAGGTATGGGGGGTGGGGTCACTCCTTGTTACACCTGTATAAATTACCAAACATACAAGGACAGTACAATCCGGTATCAGGTAGGTGTAACACAAATCAGAGCTCGAAGCCCAAGGCTTCAGGTGTAAAGAAGTTAGCTTTAAATATATCCACACTGTACATGCACTGGGCCCAGAACCTTAAACGAACCAATATCAATTACATTACAGTATCTGCTAAAAGTATAGCTGTAGATCATTCCAGAAACAAAGAAAAATAGAAGTAAACCCAATACTGAGCATATAGGCATAAAAATGATGTCACACCTTAGAATTATTTGTCTTAACTGTGAAACAAAGAATCAATGTCAACATATGTAACACATAGGGATGGGAATGAGTACTCAAATACACGAGTACCCAAAAGTGCACGTGCACACTCAAAAGTGTACCTGAGTACTTTACGGTCAATGTAGAGATATATTAGAATATTTGCACACTGAAATTGAAATCCCCTTGAATACGCTCCAAACGAGCATGCAGCTGAATACTGCATGTTGCGTACAGTGTGCGATACATTTTTAATAGCAAATTACAATGCAGTTAAATTGGGGCAGGGCTGTATATACTTATTTTTCTGATTGGGCAAGAAATTTGGGGGCGGGAAGTATATTCCCAGACCAGCTGCACAACAGTTAAGGGGGCCACGCACTCCAAACAACATCTGGACAAAACGAGATTGAACATGTCAGCAAGAAATATCTGTCACAAACTGAAAACAACACCACCATATTATTCATTCTATGTCATGCCACAATCCTAGAGGGTGCAGAATGTTTTCAATGCACACGCACACATTCCACAGCAAACATTTAACAGTTAAGACATTTAGTATTAACATTGTGATAAACAGAGGTGATTACCACTCATACGTCATATTGCTAAAATAACAGTGATTCCATTTGAAGTATGCAGCTAACTTAACAGGTTATTGAACCCCTCAAACACTCACTCTCTGCAATCCTGCTCCAACTCTGCCTCCACATCCCCCCCAAGTGCTCATTTATTTGTCATGTCAGGTAATCAAACACAAAAAAAAAAAACGATAATTCACATCCCTAGTTGCAGGTAATCATTATTTGTGGATCGCCATTATTCCCATAGGCTGTGACTCTGAAACTCTACAGAAGAGTAGAGCAGCCGCATGACCAAATTACATCCAATAAACTCGCACACATATAAAGAGGAATGCCGTTATTGCATTATCCTCCACCATTGAAAGGCAGCCACTTGACAGAGCACAGTTGTCAAAAATTTCCTTCCGCAATGCAGATCACTGACCATCCTTAAAACATACTAAATGTAACTAGTAGGGTTGTAACAGTGCATGAATTCATCATGTACAGGACAGTAGATCACTTTCAGTTCAGTACGCATAATAAAATTGCTTGATACAAGCAGAACCTAAATTCCCAAGTAGAACATAAAACACATCATGCAGTAATGCGGCTGTGTGTTGATTATGTTTAGTGCTAGAGAGCTCAAAGACTCTCCCACATCACTTAAGGTAGTTTGGGAACATTTTTGGTTTCCCAATAAATTACACCAGCACTGGAGAATGAGTAGCTGATAAGACCAAGACTGTGTCGGCTCTGTTACTCTCAACTCTGACATGTTCCTGGAAAGACATCCAACATGCTAACTTATTGGAGACATCATCCGAATGTGTCTACGACTGGAGAAGGCAAAGACGGTCTCTGCAAATTAGTCTCCCTGTCGCATTTAAGGCCTTTTGCCAGTAAACTCAGACTGTGATAAAACAAATAATTATAACAATCATGGCTATGGGGGTGTTTATCACTACAGATATACGACCAGACTCGGTAATAGAGAACACTGGATTTAGACAGGATTTAGCTTATTAAGATTGATGATTTTGAAAGTTTACTTTTTATTTTATACATTTATTTTTGTAATGTGCAAATAAGCATCTCTTCTTAAGATTTGTAATTCAGTCATGTCAAAAGACCCAACTGATCCTAACTGTGCTTGTGTTTGCAGTTTAAATTACTTCTAAGCAAATTCTTTTTTCCCTGCAGTACTGGAATTGCTCCAAACCACTACCCCAAATCAGAGGTTTGTACCAAACTGTGAATTTTGTGCGCCCCTAGTAATTAGACAAGCACTTGCTTGGGTCTCTTAACCCTTTAGGAGTTCTCCACTTTGACAATGAGCAGCCAAAGTATTTTCCATGAATTTTTTTATTATATAAATACAGTGCGGAATCAGACAGATTTATATCACGTGTACAAGGAAAATGCTTTAGCGTGTTTACTACAGAGGTGTATGGTAACAAGTATCCCAGAGAACACAAAGACATGGTTAAGCAGAATAAGAATACATAGGTCTTGTAAAATGAGGCAGTGCATACAGAGGTCAGAGGCAAGACAGAAGCCAGCATGTTCGTACACAGCACACATCATCACTGTAATAAATACATTCACAAGCACTGCCGATATTTTAAAATATTTAAGCGATCTTACCTTTTGGCATTTGATCTGGGGTTTCTACGGGGCATGTATGTGAGACTTCTGTGCAAGAATATAGGCTGAAATAAAGATGATTTATACCAAGTTACTTCATGATAACTAAGACAGCAACTAAACCACAGTCAATGTTCTTGTCACTTGCTCTCCACTAGTCAGTAATGTCAGATTATTATGTTATACAGACAGACATAAGGGATGTCAGCAACTGGTGTGCCTTTATTTGTAGATACTACTTACTGCAATCAGGTTTCTTGTGCGAAGGAATCTGTAGATTTGGGTTGGCTCTGACAATAGAAAGTTGGAAAGGCAAAACACTGAGGGAATTTTGCTACTCAAATCTCCTTCCTATTATTAATGCAAGTACAACTTAACGCTGTATTGCATTAGATACGACTCCCCTCCCCCAAAAAACACAACAAATACAAGAGGCAAAAACTTTACTTCTGCGAAACTTATGGCAGATGCTGTAGTCTTTTACGTTTTCTTTGTATTTGATCACAGGAAATGGTTCACCAGCAAGTCACTCTCAGCTAGTGCAGCAAGTGATCAAAAGACACCTGCGTTCTACAATAACAAAATGAATCCGTAGCGAAACGTCTTTATTACAGTTTTTCCCGCATTGCAATGACAACAAAGAAGTGACCGAACGTGCTGCGGACATGTTAGTACATCTTTATTGCAGGGGTGATATCTAATGTGCACGTGACACAGACAAGATGCATGCAAGCAGACATGTGCATCCAAAATAATTACAGCCACATATAAATCTGTTGTTCGACACGGTTAAAATAACAACATGCACTTTCGCCGACACAAGGTGCAAAAGTCGTCGGCAACGGCCACCAACTTTATTTGTAACACTCACACTTCCAACATTCACAAAACGCAAGTAAACCGACATCGCGTCACTACTTCACCCTATAAACCCACCCACCGATTCATAATGCCGTTTTAACATTTATCTCGAATCCTCGTTAATTTCAAATTTAATTTCGTATATTTGGTTCGTTCTAAACAGTAAATAGACTGGTCGGATAAGATAACGTAGTTAATTACAATGCAATGGCAAAACTGAAGTTTTAATTCTGCATTGCTGAAGGCCAAGATGAGCATAATAAGGACTGTGATCACAGTTAGTGAGAGTAACATGTACACTTCGCACACAAACACCATCATATCATGGACGTCTAAGGAAGCCAAGTGTAAGCAACCACACAACTGGTATTACCGAAGTAGAAAACTGGCTTAGATACCTCACATCGAGACTAAACTAAACTAGTTACACAGCGGTCTAAAGTTGATACATTTTTTCATAACGGTCAAAGTACCGGTACAGGTTTTCGATCCCTTTCCACAGTGTTGACCCAGCGAAGTCGATCAGCCGTTCGGAGAGATGGCCACGGCGCTCCTTACATACTCACTTTCGAAGGCCTGTAGGAACAGCTCGTGGTCGGCTTGGATCTCTTCCATCTTCGGCTTCTTCACCGAGGTCATCACAACAACGGGGGACGGGCACACAATGCCGCCGCCTTTACGAACGGTACCGCGATCCTTGACAGGAGCCGAAACCGAAACCGAACCGTGTCCCCGGGCGAGCAATGCGACAGCCCCACGGCGAAATCGCACCGGGAGAACGTCCTTTTGCAAAACGAAGGTCGCTGTGAGATTACTTTCAAAAGCCACACATTGATTTCGTTTAATAATGTAGACGGACAACTCAACGAGAGAAGTTGTGCGACTAATTAGCTACCCGTAAACATCCGTGTAAACAAACAAAAAAAAAACCTAACGAATATGGTACATGTATCAAACAGTCCGACTAAGCCTACGTATCGCCCTGTGTGAAATAAATTAAGGAATAAATTATAAAGATGACAGTAACACGGATCTTTCCTTTTCCTTAGCAAACTACCAGCCCACGACCCGGCTAACTGACGAAGTGCTGCCAGGGAGAAACCGTGAAGAATCAGAGGCGGCTTTGCTCGCTATAGTTATTTATACAAATATGTGAAATTCAAACACTGTCAATAAGCATTCTCCCAATTCCTCTATACCTGAAATGTAAGCCTTTGTTAGGATTTTCTTGATTTTTTTAGAATATGTAAGTACTTATATATATAATACGGGGATATTTACAAATACACAGAACCCGGCAAACGCCTTCCCCACGCACTGGTACTTCTGCATGACTGCTCTCACTAGCGTACGCCGCCTGCAGCGCTACACAGCCCCGCTGGCCGCCCCGCCCGCCCCCGCCTCTACTTTTGGACGAATGGACGGGAGCTCCGGCGCTCCGGACGCCATGATTGGCCGAAGCGAGCGACGCGCAACTCTGACATCAGAGCCAAGTTAGGTAGAGATGACAAATTGTCACGCGCGCCCCATTGCAGTTTAAACGATTTTGCGGGAAAAGATATTGCGGCTTGACTTAGTGTCGAGGGGGTGGCGTTTGTATTGTGAGGCTTTGGAAATAACGGAGAGACGCCTATTTTATTCATTCGTCTTTTTGATAATTAAATGAAATTAAGTCTCTTTTCTGGCAAAATGTTAGGCGAATCACACAACAAATTTGTATTGTATTTAGTAATCGAACGAATTTTGGAGTATCTGTTTTGTAAATTGACGGAATGCAGGTCCGACAGGGGGTGATTTCCCCTTGGTAAAAAAACAACACCTAGAGAAAACATTCACAGACGAACTCAAAATATTGAATAAACGCCGTTTTTCCTAATAACCCAATAATGCAATTACTAATATTTCTTGTAATGCATTACATTTGCAAAGATTCAAGAATCATGGTGAATACGGTTAATATAAGTAACTGAAGATATTAGAAATTAAATACTTTTAATGTGGCTCTGGCAGTAACCAAAATAAAATACAAGAATAATATTATATCACAAAAAACGAGAACACCTACTTAGCGAAACGCAACCTTAGAACACTATTACACAGAACGTGACATCTTAGTGTTTATAAAATTGTAAACGCAAGTCTCATGCTATAAAACAAATATATATATATCTTATAATATAGTAAATTATATTATATTATTACTGCTATAATACGGTACAATTCTGGATGGCTTTCACACCTTTTTATTCTTTAATTTAAAATATTTTGGATATAGCCGGTCTGGTACAATTCAGGCGGTACGTATAAAGTTAAGCCCCGTTTTCAGAACGGAATTATTACCTTGAGCACCGGACGTTTGAGCTATCATAACTTCCACACATGTGTTCTGACTAGTACGGCGGAGATCTGTAGTAGGTTCGTTGATTTTGAAATAAAATCTTGATATTATATGCAATATTTGTTTGTAACCTATTACAGATATATAGTATAACATGGCTGATATAGTTCAGCTACGGATAGAGGACCGGATACCTGGACTGGAACAACTTGAAAGAGTTGGGTTATTCACTAAAAAAGAAGTGAGGTAAGTCCGAATTTGCTTCTAGATTATTATTAACATTATTACGATTAATGTAATAAAATACCGTTAAGTGGCGTAGTGCTTTTTTGTCAGAGCAAGCATGTGTTGTATATTAAGCTTTCTTATTTCACGCTTCTTAGCTTTCCTGATGTGTCTACACAATACGTACCTACGTGTCCTCCGGTAGCAGCGTGCAAATATATTTTACGTAAATATGATGTTAATTTGCTCAAAAATGCAGGTCGATGATTAAAAAGTCAACTGCTTTGGAATACAAGCTGTACAGATCTGTACTAAGCAAAGAAGACTTCATCAGTTATATCCAGGTGGGTAGCCACGTAACCGGATTTTACTTTAATGGCCAGGTACACCTGCATGTACAGTTCTACGAATGTGTTTGGCGATATTTTTGTGTGCATTTACTGACAGCATAGAACACAATTTAAGATAATTATGCACCATAAATTAAAAAGCGATATAGTTAGAAATAAAACAGATTTGTTTATAGGTTTGTCTTAGTCAGTATTTTACAAGGAGCGCGTCTTGCTCTTTATCTAGCAAACTGTAACATCAATCACATGTTCTCTTTAGTACGAGATCAATGTCTTGGAGTTAATAAAGAAGAGAAGAGTGGTAAGTCGATTTATTTTAATTTGACACCTAGAGAACTGCCATACACAAACTCCTCACCATTTTTTTTTCTGAAATTAGTGCTGCATTCAACGATAAGCTGTCCCAGGTGTAGTTTGCAATGTGTAAAATGTGTAGTAAGTTTTTACTTAATGTATTTGGTGCAGCTTTGAGGGCTGGGATATGGCTTTATGTACAAAAGATTTGGGATTTCCCATAGGCTGGGGACTTTTAGGGTTGGATGTTTATGATTTGATACAAACTATTAATGAGATATGTAAGCTGTCGATTTGGGGAAGCCATGTTCACATGTCTGTTACGCACGCAGTTTGTTATGAAGTGCATGTAAAGAAAAAAGATAAATTGCCAAATGCTCCAAAATGCGCAGCTGGGAGAGAATCATTTAGGTTGAACAGACAGTCACTTATGATTATACAGGTGTTTTGAAACATTTTGTCAGAAAGGGTCATCTTTTATTTTGTACTTGCATCTGATCAGCAGTCATGTGTCTGTACGTTTATCCCAGAGGTGGAAGTTCAGAAGCTCAGGTCCAGAAAGTACAAATCCAGACCAAGGTTTTGTTTCAACCAACCAGCTGAGTACTCTGTGACTGTGACTCTTTAT
>JAODLD010000101.1:9495178-9510657 GCA_026781065.1 Mormyrops boulengeri
AGCTATTAGTTAGGTTCTCCCCAAACGAGCTTGATGGGCCGAATGGCCTCCTCTCGTTTGTAAATTTCTTATGTTATGTTCTTATGTAGTGCCTATCGCTCCAACCTAGCAAATGTGTTTTGCTCCTTTCACAGGAGGATGTGCAGCTTTGGTTTTCGCATGTTGCATTCTGTAAGAAGTGGGTAAGTTATTCTATATGTTTCGCTGTTACTGTTTCCTCTGATAAAAGTGTTGTGTGTTGCTTCCCTAATTAAAATGACCAACATATTTGTTTGGTTTTGATTTTTTAACCAGAACACAAAGGCTCAGCTCAGCAGAGTGTTCGCCTCTATGTTGGCCATTCACCCGGACAAGCCAGGTAACACACATCCTGAGGACAAAACCAGTAAAGGCACCTGCTAAAGAAATGATTCATGGCATTTTTAGTGAAAATCTACCATTGGTGAAATGATTTATTACATGATTGTCTGTGCAGCTGTACTCTGTGTTTTCATGATCATCAACAATTTATTACCATCTTTATGTAGTTCCTTATTTATTTTGGTTTATTTTTATATAGATGTGTTGTGTGTTTCTCTCATACGTACCCAAAGCCTTATGGATCATGGCCGCCAAATGTGAGATGGAGGACAGGAACTCCTCAGAGACTGCCAGGAACCTTTTCCTGCGGGCCTTGCGTTTCCACCCTGAGAACCAGAAAATCTACCAGGAGGTCAGTAATGGATGGGGTCCCCCGGGCTGCCCTTGCCCTGCTCTCATGGACCGTTCTATAAAAGCATTTTGCTGGCATTTTGTGAATTGAGCAGAAGGTCAGATCCTGAAGCAGACAGCAGCCTGCCATGCCATCACTTTCTGTGGTCATTTAGAACATAAGAACATAAGAAATTTACAAACGAGAGGAGGCCATTCGGCCCATCAAGCTCATTTGGGGAGAACCTAACTAATTTCTGTGGATTCGGCCTATTATTTCACTTATTGCCCAATTTTTTTTAATCCAGTACTTCCGTATGGAGCTGATGCACGCAGAGAAGTTGAGGAAACAGCAGAAGGAGCTGGAGAATGCCAAGATGGACCTGGTGGGTTATGTTCTTGTGCTCTGAAGAACTTCTTTCTGGCAATGATGAGTCATCTTTTTTTGTCGTTTAACGTGGTCGCAACTATTGAGGAATTGGACTTGTTACAAGATGTGCAAGGAAAGGAGCTGCGCTGTAGATATGCTTTAGAGCAGTGTTTCCCAGTCCGGCCCTTGGGGACCCACAGACAGTCCATGTTATTGTGAATGGCTGCATTATGAGGTAGCCTTACTGTTCTGTCTGTGTCGGCCAGGGAGAGTACGAGTTCTCAGAAGAAATCCTGAGCGGGAAGTTGGCCGAGGTCGTGTGCAGAGACGCCACCGCTAAGATTAAAGGTATGATCTTCCACACCGCGGCCTGCCTCCCCTCATCAGTCACCGCCCGGGTTAATGCGTCTGCCCCGCTCGCTGTCGCCAGGTGCCGAGTTTCTGCTGTCCCTGCTGAGAATCGCGGCCCTGTTCGACTTCACCCAGGAGCTGCAGGTCGCCATCACCAGAGAGTAAGTCCTGCTCCGCTCGCGACATCCAATCGGAGCCTTCAGAATGCCGCGGTGGGCGCTGACTGGAACCGCGTTCAGTCTGCAGGAGAAGTACGAGGATGACTGTGTCACCTGGGACTACATGGCCAAGCGGGAACTGGAGACCGGACTGGGGGCAGGGGCGGAGACGGAGCTGAGAAGTGCCAGTGGCAAGGCGACAGATGTGGCCAGGAGGGAGGAGAGGTGCTGCCAGGTCTACGAGGAGGGTTTGAAGAACCTCAACACAGGTGAGGTGATTTTAGAAGCTTTGATGTTCAGACAGTGGAGTTGGGGGATGCAGCCACTTTGCCACCTGCTGCCCACTAATCTTCCTCGTGTTCCCCTGTCTCACACAGAGGCCATGTGGGCCTGTTACATCACTTTCTGTTTGGACCGATTCAGGAGGAAGACCAATGTCTCCATGCTGAAGGAAAAGGTACCTGATATTTCCTCCTAACTTCAGCCTTGCTGTGAGGTAGAGGAATCGGGGGTTATGGTTTAATTCTGAGTTCTGAGGCAGAATTGCAACTAGAGGAGATGGGACGAAAACATCTGATTGGCTGGTCCCACCTCCTGTATTTGCTTGGATCCACCTCCTCTACAGTCGGATTGGTTATCTCTCTGCACCAATCATTTTTTCTTCTATCCTCAGAACATTTTTTTGTAAGTAAAACTCCCATGAGCGGTAAAGGCAGGGGGTGCAGCGCCAGTGCAGAGGAGCTTCATCTTGTTGTGTCTGTGTCCCTCAGAGGCAGGGGCAGCTGCTGGCAGTCCTTCAGAGAGCCCACGATGCCTCAGTGCTCTCCGAAGACCTCCACAGGACGTGGGTAAGAGGCGAGACGGCGCCATGTGCACTGAGAGGAGGGCCACCAAAACCCAGCTTTGTCGGGTTGACCGGGCCCCGTTTAGAGTACTGAGCACTATGGAGAGTAGATATATGTGGTAGGGACCTGTGGACAGATGCTGTTTATTATCAGCATGAAGAGTTACTCCAGCAGAATGATAATCTGCTTTGGTTTGCAGAAAGCTGCAGCACTTTGGTGCGTGTCCATGGTACGTTATATGAAGCACGATTTAGAATGGGCGCTGTGCCCAATACGAACACTCCCTTTCCCGAGCTTTGGAGGACCAAAGCAGCGGTGGCGTGAGCTGTGGATGTCTCCCCCGTGTCCAGCTGCAGGTACTGCTGTCGGCCGGGGACGCCGACGCCGCCGCTCGTGTTGCCGTGGCAGCTACCCGGCGCTTCAGCCAATCGGTGGAGGCCTGGAGCTCCAGCCTGCAGGCGCTGGTACAGCTGGGGCGTGCCGAGACGGGCGAGCTATTCCTGGAAGCCCTGAAACGTGTGACTCCCAAGGTAAAGCTCCTCGGCAGTGCTGTAACTGGGGCAGCTCTCTCAGATGATTCCTTTTGTTCAGTGACAGGCCTGCCCTCATTTAAATGGATTTATATATGTGCTGAATGTTCCCTGTCTGAATTAAAGGACGAACTGGTCTGGTGGTTTTTATGTTGTTTACACTGAGCCAATGGCTTCAAATCCATCGCGGGTTTAACCGCGTCCCCCGGTCAAACGCCCCTGACGTAATGACACGCTCGCTCCGCTGTGTGTTAGGGAATGCAGGACTCCGATCCCTGCTGACACAAAGAGGCTCCTGAGTCCTCGTGCTGATTGGCTGCCCCGTGGCCGGCCTGTTTGGCCATTCGTGCACGCTGTCATTCCATCACCTAAAGGGCACGATTGCTGGGGGATGCTTTCACGTGTCATCTGCCTCACAATCTGATTTCCCAGGAGAGTCTGCCGCTGTGGCTGCTCCGGGTGGAATGGAGCACAGCAACCCAGAGCCCCGAGGAAACGGAAGCCGTGTTCCAGGTACCGCTGTGTGAGGCATGCCTGTGCTGATTTGCATCACCACAGTGATTCTTAGCATGTGCTCAGCTTAAGGAGGTCTCCTACAGGAGGTCTGAGCAGGCAAAGGCAATACTAACCCTATATTTATGTATCATAACTCTGAAAAGACATACCCTAACCCTATACAGATGTACCCTCACCCAATATAAATCTTTTGATCATTCAGCCATGTTATGCTTAATTAAGTCTGACTCTGTTAATATCCCTGTACAAGTTAAGGTCACCTGTTATAAGGGCATTCACAATTTTCCGGTAAATGACATACTTTACTTTTTGATAAGACCTTGGGGTTGACAGTAAACGCTGTCCCCCCCCCCCCCCTTACAGAAAGGTTTGGCATCCCGAGTCCCCGCTATTTCCATGGAAATGAAGCAGAAGTACCTCGACTGGTCTTACAGAACGGGTGGATATAAGAAAGCCAGGAAGACCTTCAAAAGGTGGTTTATCTGAAAAACATCACACGCCAATGTGAAATTAGAACTTTGTCCAAATGCTGTGCTGTACACAAGTCCTGCACTGTCGCTAAACCCTCCTCACGCTCTCCTTTCAGTCTGCAGGAGCATCGCCCCTTTTCCAAGGGATTTTTCCTCCGCATGATCGAAATGGAAAAGGAGCAGGTGAGGCTGGAGGTTCTCTTACATTATATTTGTTAGCATCCAGATCAAAAACTGAGCATTTCATCATTTATTTGGTTTTCAGTTCCATTTTATTCCTGCACATAAATTGACATCATGTAAAGCCTCCCTTCTTATGGATTAGAAGCAACAACAGATCTCATAACACTGCCAACATTCATTTTAATAAGGTGATGTTACTCAGGATTGCATGTTGTCTGCGTATATATCTGTCTGGTCCTGGTTTGGGCTGCAGCTTATTGTGGGAAAGTACATCGCTGGTACTGTGAGTGCCGGTTGTGTTTGGGCTCACCTGTATCGCTGATACATTTGCAGGATTCTCCAAAGATCAGCAATCTGAGGGATTACTATGAGCGGGCGCTCAGGGAGTTCGGCTCCACGGATGACGGTGAGTTTAGCTAAGGATGACCTTAGACCTCCCTTAATGAATTTGGGCCTGCTTTGGGTTGGTTAGTGCAGTAGGGAATGGGCGTCATGGTGGCTTGTCTGTGACAAAATATCACAATGAAAAGATCTGAGTCACCATCATCCTTTGTCAATATGGTGGTAAATGTGGATCTTGGTCTTTGCAGATCTGTGGCTGGGGTACATCAAGGAGGAGCTCAGTTCCCTTGGCAATGCAGAGAATTCTGGGACAATTCACTGGAGAGCAATGAAGAGCCTGGAAGGGGAGATTGTGGAGCGCTTCGTCACCCAGTACACCCTCCTGCAGACAGGCCACATATAGGCCAGCGCCCTATCTGCCTGGGGGCAGCCCCCCATGACATGCTGCCCGTTGTTTGTTCCTGGGCACAGCTTGTTCTGGTTGTCAGGCTGAACATGGGGGCCAGTTTCGTCCTCGTGTCTTCATGTGCAACCAGCACCTCTGGTTCCTCTATTATCCCAACAGTTTTAAAATGTCACCAAAAGAAATTAAACCTTTTCCCTGAAGACATCCGTTTCAAATTTCAAGCTAAGTCCACTGTTGTCTTTTTCATGATTCATGTAAATTTTGTTGCAAAACCCAGCACCTCCTGCAGTACTTCTGCTGAGGAGCCCGAGATGAGACACTGTTTCAGGTCCATAACGAACGGCCCCATGCTACCTGCCCTGTCCACAGACCTGATTAAATCCACTTCAGTACTGGCAATGACTAAGCAGAGTTAGACTATGGTTATAACACAATGTACGTTTGACATGAAGTTGTTTATGGCTCTAACACATGACCTCATAACCTGCAGTTACTGCCACTGTAATCAGGGGTCACCTGGACTGCTGTTGGATTCTGACCATTGTGTGGCCTCTGTATCTTAAACCTTGGTGATAGATTTTATTTGGAGAAACATTTTTACAAGCCTGTGAAGTTTTATAGTGCCATACTTAGCTTCATTGATATGAAGATACCACCATTAAAAATAGTGTTATCATTCTTTGCACCTTGTGCTGTTGATGTACAAATAAACCATTCAAATAAAGGCCACACTTTCACTTTTTTTGTGGCTCAATATCAATTATTTTCACTGCACCTTGTAATTTTTAATAGATGCAGCTTCTCGGTTACAACCTTGTACAGCTAAGCAATCCTTCTTTAGCGTTTTGGTCGGGACACCACCACACGCAGCAGCCCTGCAGGTTCAGGACCTACACATCTCACCGTCCGGGGCTCCTTACCGAGTGGTTGCAGTTCAGCTCTTCCATGTGGTCCTTGGAACGTTCTCTTTAATGTGGACTGACACAAATGACCTGTCGAAGAACCGCTCAGTTCACATGTGCTTTCTGTATGATAGGTTCTGTGTGTACGGACCAGTCAAAGATTAGCAGAGGATAACAGGACAGCTCAGAGGAAATACTTTCCTACAGTGAGGTATACTAAGGTATACTAGCTAGCTAGAGTCCAATTATTTCTGACATTTACAATGATTAATTTAGTGGATGCTATTGTGCAAAGCAATGTACAAGTGAAACAAATAGCCCATTATAAACATATGGCTGTCAAGGACTCAACTAGGTATAATTGTGTCTAGGCTGAGTTGGCCATGAATGTTCAGGAACGTGTCATTTTCACCCAACTTGAATTTTTTAAGTCAATTTATTTGAGATCTATTATTTGTATTACATATACTGGGACAAAAGCTACATTTTGTTTTACATTAATTAAGGAGTGATTTTAATGATGAGGGCAGCATGGTGGTGCAGTGGTTAGCACTGTTGCCTCACACCTCTGGGACCAGGGTTCAAGTCTCTGCCTGGGTTCCATGTGTGTGGAGTTCACATGTTCTCTCCATGCCATCATGGGGTTTCCTCCGGGTACTCCAGTTTCCCCCCACAGTCCAAAGACATGCTGAGGCTGATTGGAGTTGCTAAATTGCCCATAGGTGTGCATGTGTGAGTGACTGGTGTGTGAGTGTGCCCTGCGATGGGCTGGCCCCCCATCCTGGGTTGTTCCCCGCCTCGTGCCCATAGTTTCCGGGATAGGCTCCGGACTCCCCGCGACCCACTGGGATAAGCGGTTTGGACGATGGATGGATGGATGGATGGATGGATGGATGGATGATTCTAATGACGGAAGCCTTTCTGGTTCAGGAGTTCTGTCCTAAACTCACTGAAACACCTCAAACAACGTGATCACAAAACATGCATTTGGTTAAAATACAGCGATAAACACTTCAGTACAAAGTACTTCTTCATCTAAATATATTTTAAAAAGTAAATCACAGCTACTTGTTATTATAGTTACAATTAAACGATGATATGGCTCCATTCCTGCTTATTACAAATGTCTTTTAAAAACTCAAGCAAGCATCTGCAAATGCTTTATAATAGAGGCGAAAACCAATGTCACGATCATTCATCTCGGTTACGGTTACACAATAGATCTTAAAATTATGTAATTATCAATTACGGTCATTTAAAATTACTTTTCAGTAAGATCAAAAAGGTGTATATAGATTCACATAACTACACCCTTTGAAGTGGGAGATTTCGGAATGAGTCAAAGTTCATATACCCTGATTTTCTCAAGGGGCAAAACTCAGAGGTGCCCGAGGCTCTGGTCTGGGATTCTGTTGCCATGGCGATCACCTGCAGGCTGTGTCAGCTGAGCAACAGTATGGAAGAACATTTTGGGAGTGTCCTTGGCTGTGGCTTCATGCACCTTAGACACTTAAGTGGATCCTGGGTTGCCTTCATAAATTCTTCATCCCCAACTTTGAATCCATTGGTGCTACTGCCCAGATCTTTTCAGTCCAACATTTTCCATGACATTTTTACTTCAAGTGCCATAAAGATAATGTATACTTTTTAATGCAAAGGAATTTCACCATCTTGTTTGCCTGTTCAAACATTCTCAGCACAAAGCAGCTTAAGGCAGCAGATGTAGCCAATGAGGGCTGCTGTGATCAGTATCTCTTCCGCATGTGAGACACAGAGCTGGCTTTCCAGCCACGTGGGCCACAGCTCTGGGGTGCTCCTGCTCCTGGTACCCATGCATCACTGCCAGTGGTGGATGCAATGTTTCCACCAGAAAATGTAGGAGATTAACAGGTTGAAGACAACAAACAGGAAGCAAATCAGCACCACAATAATCCACCAATATTTCGTGATTTGTTTCTCCTTTGTGCAAATTTGTTTCTTGTATTTAGCATCTTTGTCGTTGGCAAAGAAGTTAAATACTAACTTCAAAATTTCAACCACATGGTCCATTTTCAGAAAACTCATCCCGGGAGCCAGCTTACCGTGGGACACAGCTGCATTAGATACCCAGCAGGACCGCTCAGCTCTGCTCTTCCTAGAAAGAAAGGCACATGTGGCTTTTTCAAGAAACTTGATCACACAGGTGAAATGAAAGACATGGATGCCCTTATGTGCATTTAAAAAGGCTCCTCCCACCACACTAAAGCTTACTTTAGTCAGTCACGCCCATAGCCCAGATACTTAACCGCTGGATCACTGATTTCAGACTGTATCACACTGGGGACCTGTGACATCATGAGTTTTATTGTTACCTTTGATCTTTGGAACATCATGTATACAGAATGGTACATGAAACAGAATGAAGGGAAGGGAAGGCAACGGAAAGGAAAGAAAAGAAAAAAGAAAAGACGAAAAGGAAAACAGAAGACAAAGGAGGAGAGGAATGAAAAAGTCCAAGTATTGAAAAAAATGCCGATAGGCATTTAAGGTTTTGGTGTGTCAAACTTATCACTTTCATCGAGACAAAGAAAGACACCTACCAACCATAAAAGACTGACTAGTTGACTAATGGAAACTTGGGGTTCGTGAGGGAAGGCTGTCATGATAACGGTGAATAGCGCATGAGCAGCTGGGAGGGGAGAAACCTACTATTATCCTGCTATTACCCTGTATGTGATGAGTCTGAGCTAATGATATCAACTAGGCTACTTAACGTTATTATAGGATATCACATGTACACTCACCTAACCACTGTCAGAACAAACAACATGTATCAATAGAACAATATGTAATTAATCAATCATGTAATCATTATGCATACACTTACTGTGGTAAACAAGATTGTAGGTCGTAAGAGGAAATTCAAAATTGGACATGCTATATGGTGACCAATGTTGAAGAAGATCTTGTAAGGGGGGGGCTTTTGAAAGTATATAACCAGGCACTTTTCTTTTGGGGGGTGTACAAGCACCCGGGTTATGCGGAGCACTCTGTCACGCTAATTTGCATCATCTCACTAGTTATGGACATAGTTATTTTTCTGTCTAGAGCTAAGACATAGGAGGATCTTTCAGAGATGAATTTTTGCTTCTACATTAAACGATCCTTGTTTAGAGTTTTTGAAGGGACACCACCAGAAGGAGCAATGCTGCAGGTTCAGGATCTACACATCTCACCGTCTTGGGCTCCCTACTGAGTGATCGCAGTTCAGCTCTTCCATGTGGTCCTTGGAACGTCCTCTTTGATGTGATATGGCACAAAAAACGTCGCTGCTGGGCCCCACCCCGGTCAAGGACCGGTCAGTTCAAGTGATTAACAAGGTTGTCTTCAGAGGCTTTCTACATTATATACAGTCATGTGAAAAAAAATAGGACAATATCTAATACTTCATTAAGAGATAACAAAATATCAATATTAAATCTTCTTTCAAATTATTGAAATTCCTACTGAGGAAAAAGTTAGGACACCCTGTGCCCTAATAGCTAGTATTTCCCCCTTTGGCTGAAATAACCTCAATGAGACGTTTCCTATAATCATCTATCAATCTCTCACATCGATCCGGCTTTGACTTGACCATTCCAGAACTCTCCATTTCTTTGTAAGCCATTCCTTGATATATTTACTGGAATGTTTTGGGTCATTGTCGTTTGTATGGTCCACCCCCACTTCAGCTTCAACTTCTGGACAGATGGTCTCACATTGTCCTCAAGTACCCTCTGATATAATGAAGAATTCATAGTGGATTCTGTGATGGTGAGCTGGCCAAGTTCTGCTGCTGCAAAGCAGCCCCAAACCAAGACATTTCCACACTCTAAAAACGGTATGAGGTTCTTTTGCTCAAAAGCTGTCGTTGGTTTACGCCAAACATGTCCTCTGTTACTGCGCCCAAATAATTCAATTCCAGATTCATCTTTCCAAAGCACATTGTTCCAAAAGTCCCAGTCTTTGTCTAGGTGAGGTCTGGCAAACTTCAGTGTTGCCCAGATGTTTTTTTTGACAGCAAGGATTTCCTCCTTGCACAGTTCCCATGTAAATCAAACTTGTGCGTCTCTTTTTGATGGTAGATGCATGTACCTGGACATCAACTGTGGCAAGAGCTTCCTGTATGACCCAATCAGCATCTTAGTTAATTTCTTTTCATAAATAAGTGAATCTGTTTCTGTACGTCTTTATGTACGTCTGACATAAAGATGTTTATGGTTCTAACACATCATCTCATAACCTGCAGTTACTGCCACTGTAATCAGGGGGAACCTGGGCTGCTGTTGGATTCTGACCTTTGTGTGGCCTGTGTATCCTAAACCTTTACGATAGATTTTCTTTGGACAAGCATTTATAGCCTGTAAAGTTTTACAGCACCATATTTATCAGCATCATTGACATGAAGATACCACCAATAAAAATAAAGCTATGATGTTATTAGTTGCACTTTGTGCTGTTGATTGCAAATAAACCATTGAAATAAAGGCCACACTTTCACTTTTTATTTTGTGGCTCTATATCAATTATTTTCACTACAGCTTATGACTTTTAATAGGCTTCTTGATTACAACCTAACCTAATCTAACAGCTAAGCCGGCCTTGGTTATAGTTTTAGTAAGCAATCCTTCTTTAGAGTCATGGTGGGGACACGACCACACGCAGCAACCCTGCAGGTTCAAGACTTACACATCTCACCGTCCTGGGCTCCTTACCGAGTGGTCGCAGTTCAGCTCTTCCATGTGGTCCTTGGAACATCCTCTTTGATGTGAACTGGCACAAACAACATATCGCTACTGGGCCCTGCCCCGTCCAGAACCAGTCAGTTCAAGTGAATACTGGGGTCGTTCAGATGCTTCCTGCATTTTCTACATTCTGTGTGCACCGATCAGTCATAGATATTAGCATAGCATAACAGGACAGCTCAGAGGAAATTATTCCTACAGTGAGCATAAGGTATACTAGCTAGGCTGAGTCCAATTATTTCTGACATTTTCAATTATTCATTTAGTGGATGCTATTGTCCAAAGCAATGTACAAGTAAGACAAATAACCCATTATAATCATACGGCTGTCAAAGACTAGCTATAATTGTGTCTAGGCTGAGCTGCCTATGAATGTTCAGGAACATGTGTAAGCAGTACTGGAGCAATATGTAACCAACACATTCCAAACAAAACAAGAACCTAATATGAGACCTATTCAAATCAATAGGCAAAGTGCAGTGCAAAGAGCATTAAGGGAACATAAAGCTAGCAGAGGTGTTCCCAGAACAGACAGGTCTTACGGCCTTTTTTAAGCCTCTTATGTATTGTCATTTTCACTCATCTTCAAATTTTTTAAGTCAATTTATTTGAGATACATTGGGACCAAAGGTTTAAAATAAATTCATTACAGTAATTAAAGAGAAATTTTAATGACAGAAGTCTTTATGTCCCAACACACAAAACCCCAATCAAGGTGATCACAAATCATATGTGATGTACAGTTAAAATACAGTGACAAATACTTCAGTACAAGTAAATCACAGCTATTTGTTATTATAGTTACAATTAAATGATGACGTGGCCCCATTCCTGCTTATTACAAATGTCTTTTAAAAACTCAAGCAAGCATCTGCAAATGCTTTATAACAGAGGCGAAAACCAATGTCACGATCATTCATCTCAGTTATAGTCACACAACAAATCTTAAAATTATGTAATTATCAATTACAGTCATTTAAAATTACTTTTCAGTAAGATCAAAAAGGTGTATATAGCTTCACATAACTATTCCCTATGAAGTGGGAGATATAAACCCTTCCATGATTAAATTTGCAGTCAAAGTAATTGATAAACATTACAGTCCTATGAACAAATTAAATTTGATTACCTTAGTTGAACAGCATGTATTTCTAACTAAAAAGCTTTAAGTTCCTTGGGCAGGATTAGATTTTCCTTGGGTTGAGAACAGCTGACATCTTAGAATGAGTCAAAGTTCATATACCCTGATTTTTTCAAGGGGCAAAACCCAAAGGTGCCAGAGTCTCTTGTCTGGTCGGCTGCCACTATGGTGATCACCTGGACAATACCTTTTGGATGCCAGTGAGCCCAGTCAGCTCATTCTGCTATCTCAGTGTAGAGGGACATTTTGGGACCTGGATCTGACACTAGACCATAGTAGGTCTGAGTTTTGATGCTAAAGTTTAATCTTCTCAATCAGGGGTGCGTTTCCCAAAACCGTCGTTGCTAACGACGTTAGCGACAACCATAGTTGGAACCATGCAACGACGGTTTTGGGAAACGCAACCCAGAGCAGGTTCTGTAAGAATCCAGTTGACTGAATAAATGGCTTCATGCACTTTAGATATCTAAGTGGATCCTGGGTTGTCTTCATTAGTCTTCATCCCCAACTTTGAATCCATTGTTGCTACTGCCCAGATCTTTACAGTTCAACTTTTTCCATGACATTTTTAGTCCATGTGCCATTGAGCTAATGGACACTTTTTAATGCAAAGGAATTTCACATCTTGTTTGCCTGGTCAATCTTGAAATATTCTCAACACAAAGCAGCTTAAGGTAGCAGATGTAACACACAGACACAATGAGGGCTGCTGTGATCAGTATCTCTTCCGCATGTGAGACACAAAGCTGGCTTTCCAGACACGTGGGCCATAGCTCTGGGATGCCCCTGCATCACTGCCAGTTGTGGACGTCAATGTCTCCTCAAGAAAATGTAGGTGACGAGTATGACCAGGCCAGCACTCAGTAGAATAATAAAAAAGTGTTGGTTGGTGATGGCATTTTCCAGTGTATGAATGCGTTCTTCCACATACTGACATTTGGTCATGGCATACTGACATTTGGTCATGGCATACTGACATTTGGTGATTTCATTCCCCAGTGTTTTAAGGTGTTTCTCGAAGGTGTCAATTTCATTCTGGTGTTTGGACTCTTTAATGAAGCTAAAAAAGTCAGAGAATAACCTGATAATCTCAATCACGTCTTTTGGTTTAGGAAGACCCATCTTGGAAGCCAGCTTACCGTGGGACACAGCTGCATTTGATACCCAGCAGGACCGCTCAGCTCTGCTCGTCCTAGAGAGAGAGAGAGGCACATGTGGCTTGGCAATTCAGGAGAAGGTAGCTTTTTCAAGAATTGATAGGTTGATCACACAAGTGAAATGGAAGACATGGAAGCCCTTATTAACATGTAGAAAGGCTCCTCCCACCACACTAAAGCTTACTTTAGTCAGTCACACCCATAACCCAGATACTTAACCCCTGGATCACTGACTTCAGACTGTATCACACTGAGCACCTATGACATCACAAGTTTTATTGTTACCTTTGATCTGAGGATCATTATGTATACAGAATGGTACATGAAACAGAGCGAAAGGAAGAGAAGAGACGGGAAAGGAAAAACAAGAAAAAAGAAAAGAAAACCAGAAGACAAGAAGAGGAACCAAAGTCCAAGTAAGGAAAAAAAAAACTTTTGGGGTTCAAAGGTTAACTGGCTGTCAACCCTCCCGCCCAAGGCCATGCTAACATTATAGAAAAAGAAAGAATGGACCTGCTTTGATCAAAACAAGGTGCTAACTGAGGTCATGGTCAAAGCCTTCAGTTAGTCAGGTTCCATGTACAGTGGATATAAAATGTGATCACACCACTATTAAAAAGCCTGGATTTTGTGATGTAAAAAAGTGAGACCACAATTAGTGATGGGAATTGGTAAGATATTACTGATACCAATGCCATTATGTTGATTCTGCTTATCAATCTGGTTCTTTATCGAGTACCTTATCGATTTTTGACCCAATTTTCCATGAGGAAACAAGGACACCTACACAGGCTTTCAGCGTCAATACAACTGCTTTATTATCTGACATCCCAAACAGAACACTGCCTACAGGTCAGTGACTTCAGTGCAGTAAAACCAGCAGCGATACAACTGTGACCACCATGTCTGAGTCCGTCTGTTGCACCTTCACGGCATGTTAAATTATAATGCACCTTTGCTTAAACTGTCTTAAAACAATTTGGAAAAAATACTGACAGATAACTCTGCTTCTTCCTCTGCCATGATGACTCCTTTTTCATGGGAAATAGACACACGTGTATGATGTTAATGTGCAATCATTGCGCACCTGCAGGCGTTGTGCTCTAAACTGCCCCCCTGCCACGGATTGCCTCCCCTGACATAATTTTTACAGTGAATAGTGAAAAATTGCTGACTTCTGATTGCTTTTGGTGTTTGGTTCAATGTCGTATCATTTCCAGGTGTGATGGCGTGAATATGAAGCTAATCGCTGCATTATAGGTATGAAAAGAAGACAGAAGAGGAAACATATTGAGCAGAATGAATTCAACAAAGTGTCGAAAATACTCTTATTTTCTGTCTTAGCCGAGGTCTTCCACCAGAGATTTTACATAAGCATCACAATCACACACTGATGGGTCACTGAGGACATTCCTGAAGACAAGTTCAACATAATTCCGGGGCACATGGCCAAACATTAAATAAAATGATGAGAATCCCGTGGTTTCATGTCTGGTGCAGTTCTACACAAAGGTCATTGTCTGCAACATCTGTGGCCATTTGTGTTTTGCCTCCGGAGGTAGCGATCTCAGCATGTGTTCTAGAGTACGGCTGGATCTCTCAGTGCTACCACTGCCCATGAGGTGATAGGGAGTGGTCCACAATTTGTCGACGCCATCCCCAAAAGCTCTGCAAGCAGCTCACTCTCAAAACTAGAGCCCTGATCGGAATGTAGCCGCTGAGGGAAGCCATAAGCACAAAAGAAGCTATCTCACAGGTTCCTCGCCAATGACTTTGCGGTCTAGTCCTGACAAGGAAAGGCGTGCGCCAGCTTTGTACAATGGTCGGTGACAAACATGTTGACTGACTTCCCATTATGCTCCACAGACCAAAAATCTATTAACACCAGCTCAAGAGGAACACAGGTATTGATGTTCTCTAACAGGAGACCTACTGCAAGTCTTCACATAATCACAAATTGTTTTCTCCATATCGTTCCAAAAGAACCGCTGCCAACCAAAAACAAGCTTTCTGGGCAGCCCCTGGTGACCAGCATTGTCATGAATGCCAGTTAATGCCACCGACCTTTCAGTACTGGAACTTTTGGTACTGGTACTCAATCGGAAGTCAATAGAAAAGCGAAAGTACCGTACCAAAAGTACCATACTTGATGCAGTGAAAAAGCGCCCAATATACAGTATATAAATATACAGTTGTGAACAAACAAAACATAATCACTATTGAGCTATATTTGTGGGTTAAGCGAGGTAATAAAATCAGGCGGTTGACAAAACATTTCACTATCGAGCTGAATATACACGGATGATGTGATAAAACATGTTGGTTAAACCATAATGAAACATGTTGATTGTACTGTTAAGTTAAATGTAAACTATTTTTAAATTATTATTATCAATAAAACCCACCTTTTTAAAACATTCGGAAACGTATTTTATATACGTAATTGCCAATAAACCATGTCGCTATGGAGCTAAATATATGGTTGTGATCAAGAGTCGCTATGGAGATAAATATACATTAACTATCTGATAAAAAATATCAGTGAGACAACTGAGACGATTAAGTTGAAAGCAAGCAAGTTCATGCGCGACCTTCTACTCTGCTTCTACTGCCTGTCTATCGAAACGCGCATGCGTATGGCAGTGGAACTAGCAG
>JAODLD010000101.1:9526017-9542873 GCA_026781065.1 Mormyrops boulengeri
TCAGCCCATCAAGCTCGTTTGGGGAGAACTTAACTAATAGCTCAGAGTTGTTAAAATCTTATCTAGCTCTGATTTAACGGAACCCAGGGTTTTAGCTTGCGCTACACTAGCATATTCCATACTCCAACTACACGCAGGTATGACTGTATTAAGTCAAAGAAATTAAGACTTCAGTGCAAAAACATGCATACACAGGAGGTCCCAGTGACCATGATGCAGCACCTTGGCACACAGAGGAAACGCAAAGTGCCACACTATCTCTGTCACTACCTTGTGAGGGCTGAGCTTCACACTGTACAGGGCCAATAAATTAATATTACTGCATTCTTAGAAGCAGCATGATCCAAGGTTCTATAAAATGCAGTATTTTTAGGTGAGTTACAGGCAGCCTATCTGCACACTGAATATACAGTACTGTGCAAAAGTCTTAGGCAGTCAAAAAGAAAGTTTAAAGTAATTAATCTGGTTAGTAAATGTGTATTTGCTCAGAGTACAATTCACACAATTTAACATTAGAACATTTGCAAATTAAGAGTAACACAATAAAAACAAAAAAATATCAAGAATTACTTCTGTTTTCCAAAAAGTTAGAACACTGCTTCAGTTTCTAACCATTTCCTCAGGGGCACCGCAGCCATTTCATGTATTTGTTAAATTTCACCCTCAGCTCATTTAATTAATTACTTAAATTAGTTTAAGCCAATGAGATATTGATTAGCCATACAAGGTGTGCTAGGGCTTGAGTCAAAAAATGCACTGGTGTATTGGATACTGGGGTGACTTTAGTAGAGGTTTTGGAATGGCTAAGCTAACACACTTTGACATAATGTCATAGTCTTACATTATGAAGACCATTTAAACATTATTTTCGCTTAAGACTTTTGCACAGTACTGTACATTTTCAGTGAAAGCATGCTGAGTTGAGGAATGCTGTGTTGTTTCCTGTTATGTGCATTTATACTTTGTGTTAGCATGTAATCCCTTCAGCTCCAGCACAGACTGAGGGTAGACAATGTAAAATGGAAGAGTTAAAAGTCATTTAGACACTGTTCTCCTAGTTTTGGTAATACTGTGTGCCTGTTTATCACATAAAGAGATTTTGCTGTCACAGATCATGCAGTGTGCTGGGGGAACGCTAGAATGTATGGTGATATTGTCAGATGTCTATTCAAACATGCTTCGCTGATCAGATCATTTTATTAGCAGTAAAGAGATTTATCTACAACAGATGTGAAGCTGTATCTGGCCCAGGATGATGTCAAACAGACAGGCACTCAATCTGTGCGAAGTATGGCAATACTACATGAATGACACTCGCTATTCTGAGATTATATTCCATATCAGGCATTAAGCTATTAGAGTCTTTTGGACTTGGTCTAAAATGGCATTTGAAGATAATAATTTGATCATTTGCACCCTGGGTTTAGAATTGTGTGTTGTTGTTGAATCGTGGTAGCACAAAATGATAAGATTATTCCTAAGGTTGAAGTGGACTATTAAAATTTGTGGCAAACTCTAAAATGGATATTCATAAATCCTGAAAATGAGACTCTTTTTTAAGTCAACATGTCTTGGGTTATTAGAATGTCCTGTATCAAATCCCCTGAATAGAATCTGAAACCCAAATAAGATATACATCTTACATTTGATATATAACAACATATATTTAAAAATAACATTCTAGTACATTAACATTAGCAGTCCATAATTCAGAAAGTCCCCTGGTTCTCAGTAAATGGCAGTGATAGATTTTTTTTTCCTGTTTGTACAACTTGCACGCCTCCATACATGATCATGAGAGAGGCACAAAGGAAGCCAGCTGGACGAGTCTCTCGGTACAGAGAGCAGACGCTACGTGACGATTCAGTTTCTGTCCCTCCCCCCCGTAGCTTTACATTATCAGGAGGGGATCACGTCAGGCTTTCTCAGGCTGGGAACTCAATCCTTCACAAGCTCAGAAACAGAGAGAAATACCGTGTCCTTTTTCTGATAATAATGTTTGTGAGATCATTTTTTTAGACTAAGAGATTAAATCACTGCACATCTTATTGACACAAATGCAGGACATACTATTTGTACTTGTAACACTGAAGCCATTTCACTGGGTTTTCTCTCATTGATATATATTTTTAAATTCTCAAAACAATGTACCACGCTCTCCGTCCGCCAATATATTATAAACCAAAGTCATATAACTTGTTTACACAACTAAATCATGTGTGACATAAATGCATTTAATGCGAGTACCAAATATGGTTTGTACAATTTTCTCCTAGTCATTCCTGCAATAACCACATTTGTCTCAGAAGGAAACTTTCCCTCCAAGATCAACACATTGTTTCTCTGTTTGCCTGTAGCATGCCACACCACACTGCACTCTGAATACGTTTCTGCGGACTGACACAGCCTACTTCGTTTCACTGGCCATTTTAATTGCCTGGGTCTGCTGTTTGTCTCGGGTGTTTGGCCTGGCCTCACAGCACTGGGGTCTGCAGCCGTGCTTTCAGGATCTATGGATAATGTTATCCATGAAGCGCGTGCTTCACGCTGGCACGGACTTCTGCAGGCTGACGACCAGCCCTTCCACAGGTGCTCGTTGGGCCGGCCTTTTTTACGTCTGAGTCCACTGCACTACAGCACGGTCTGGATGGACTCTCCACCACTGCATTACCATGCTTCAATAATTTTTTTTTATATTCAGCCTGATTTATGTATATGAAATAAAACAATGGTAAGCTGTTCATTTTGTACTTCCAGCTGGATCAACAGATCAGCGTTAAACAATCAGGAATTTGGGAAATCTGTTTACTTGAACTTTGCTTTATGCAAGGTAAGCAGAGGAAAAAAGCACTCAGGGCAAACATAACCATAACAGTGTTTTGGGTAACGCTTCACACTAACTGCACCTTCATAATGCATTTATAACGCAATCATAGAACATTCATAAGCAGCATGTAAGTATACCATGACATCCTAACATACTTAAACAGCTTTCACATACTTGAATAACAAACAATATAATGTTTGTTATTATCATATAATTTCTGTTATTAATGTATATTAAAACTGTTAAGATGTTAGCATGTTAAGGTATACTTACATGCTGCTTATGGCCGTTCTAGGAATGCATAATAAGTACATGATAAAGGGGCATTGAAAGTTCTATGAATGCATTATAAAGGTATTATGAATGTGCACTGAAAGTTCTATAAATGCATTATAAAGGCATTATGAAGAGGAAGGTAACGTAAAGCATTATCACTTTTTGCATAAGACTGAATGTACAAATGGTTTAAAATGAAAGCAAACAACACTGTATTCACAGATTTAACATTAAAACACTCCTGTTATAATGTTATATCAAAAATGTTTAAGTGTTATTTGCAATACTGAAAGAGGAGAACAGTGAATTCTGTTCTTCAGATCAAATGAGGATCTCTCCCTTAGTTCTCCTATGAAGTTTCTCTTGAAAGGTGTTAATTGCTGCTTGGCAGGGTGGATCGCAGGCTGAAAACAATTATTATGCAGTGAGATGTGAATCTAGGCCCTCAGGAATGACAGACGCATTTGCACGGAAAAAGCAGAGTACTAAAAAAGCCTGCATATCATTTAAGTCTTCCCCTCAAACTAAGCAGTTATAAACCAAGCCCAACCAACTTTGAAACATCAGTGTGACAGCAGGAACTGTGCACACCTTCATGGATTAATTACGCCTTGGGGAAAACAAGAGCTTAATAACCATACCAATACTGACACGAGGATGTATGTTCAAAGACAGCAACTGTCTGGATTGATATCATAGCGATTCTTTATGCAACAAAACAACGAAAAATATTTCTGAAAAGAGAGCAACTCGCTTTTTGACGCTAACAGGCTTCATGGTAAGCAGGACACCAAAACCAAACCACATCATGGTGTTGCCTCCAAACCCATGGCCAAAAGACCATCTTCTCCCATGTCTAAAACATATGCTGAGTTTCAGTGCCACCTGAAAAGGGGGACGAATTCCTCCTCTTCCTGTCGTGCAATATCCTGCACTACGGAGGCCCATCCTGACAAGCATCATGGCCTACAACTGGGATGCTAACTAAGCTAGTGGAGATTAAGGGGAAAGGGGGCAGCCCCTTGGTCACACAGCAAGACTCTTGTCCTCACTCAGCTGTGGTCTATGTAGGTCATCGAGTTTATTTTGACCGTAAGACATATTTCAGTGTGACAAGCTGCTCGCTTACCCCATCATAACTTAATACAAGCCGTGCCCAGGAAGGAGGGAGGATGTTTTTGATGAACCAGAGAGCTTAATTTAGCAAGTAATTCTCAGCATTTGTCACACAACTCCGATACCTCACAAGTGGAGCCACCATGCTTAACAAGGTAGCATTTTGTCATGGGGTGGGCGATACCATCCGCTGCCCGCCTTTGGCTGGCGCATTCTGCTTTTTGAAAACTTTGAAAAATCCAAGAAATTCCAGATATTACATATAAATTTCAGTGCTTACTAGACTCCAGAAAAATAATTTCTTTATACTGTCAATAATAAAACACAAGTGCAGACCTATCAGCAGTTTCCGTCATATATATTATACAGATATACAGATGGATTTTTTTTTTCAATTTGTTCTTTGTTTTCAATTCCTTTCACAAAAACATTAAAGATAACTTGTGCATAAATATGTTCATGGTGCGCTGACTGTCTGACTTGCTTTGGACAACTTTGGAGTCCACTAAATAAAGGAAATGTAAATAAATGATAAATGCTGAGCTAAATGTGTGAGGAAAAGGGGCTGATTTTTTAAGCCAAAGAGCAGATTTTGAATCTACTCCTGACCGTCACCTCTTCTCAGTGGTCTTTTTGATTACACTGTCGATGGAAATACTAGTGAGAGAATGAAAGATCAAATGAGTGCACACCCCAGGTATGTGAATGTGAGTGGAACATTTCATCAACAAAAATTCAGAGCCACTGATAATTGTAATTGTAACCACTTGTAACCAATTGTAACCAATTCTTTATCTTCTCTGATCTACACCATTGTTGACTTCCAGGCTGTAGGCAGAAGGTCCTCTGACAGGGGCATGGGTGGCATTAGACATGTCTATGACCATCGCAGGCAGTGACCCAATCTGCAGTCTCTTCAGTTCCACCCACGAACTCCGCATGTGGGAGCGCAGTGTTATGCAGCTCAGTGGAGATGGGTTGTGGAAGCAGATATGAAGAAAAGCGTTGGCCACAGGGGTAATAGCATGTATAATGTGTGTTATATTACCCAACTTACACAAACCTGCACAAACACAGAAAGGCAAAAAAAAAACGATTTTAATAGCATAGACTGCCGGTGGTTTTCACTTTAAGGATTTCATAAGTGCACAGCAGCTTTTATGACAAAGAGGCGGCAGCCTGTCCTGGCCTGTGCTGTGTGCAGATGCTGTTGTGAATATCTCATTGTGAATCGCTCAGATTTGCACCTGCAAAGACTCCTGGAGTCCTTCTGCAGCAGCGACTGTGGCAAGATTTCATTAGTAGCTCTTCAGGACTTCAAATTAATTTGAACCCAAACAGTTCAAGCATAATGCCTATAGCATTACACCATAGCATGCGAGTTTAACCTTTGAGGAATGTTTCCTTTTTTTTTTCTCTGGTGAAGAAATTCTTTTTGTTTTTAAGAAACTTATCCCTAATCACTGGGGTCCTGAAATCAAGTCGAACGTGGGCACGGATTGATTGTTCCTGTGAGGCGAAGGAGGATCTCGATCTCGGTGTATTAAGCTCCCGCTTAGACCCCATCGCCCACTCGCAAGGACTGAACGACCTTGCGGAGCCCAGCACATGTTAAAACACTTACGAATACTCACACACACGGACACGAACGCAGACTGAGAATGCAGTGTGTGACCCCTGAACTGCCCAGCCCCGTGTAATACATACAATGTTCAGCACAAAGCCTAACCAAACAAAAGCAGCACTGAGGAGAGGTTCAAGCGAGGCTGAGGTACAGGTCACAGGGTTTATGCCTCTGGTCCCCTGGGCAAGTAACTGAAGCACTGAATAAATCACAAACACAGAGGGAAAAAAACAAACGTTTGATAAATCACACTTGATTAACTACAGGAATATCGGCTGAAGTAGCTTGTAGTCAGAAAAGATGGTTTTCTTTTCTGAGGGTCAGAGTTTCATCAGAACCGGTGGACGATTCAGATCCATCTGCATTCCTTATCTCTTCGATCAGATACGATTGTTAAACACATATGCAGCCACAAAAAGTCCACACCAGCCTCTAATCATGAGATTTCTCTGCTGACGCTACTGCTGTATCATGTGAGGAACCGCCTCTGGCAGCTGGCTTTACTCCAAATAAAACCCATTCAAATATTTTTAACCCTTTTTGTGATCCTTTCAGTGTAATAAAGGCATGAAAGAGATTTAAAGGGATTGTTAAAGCAACTGTGTGTTATCGACATGTAAAAAAAAAAAAAAACAAGAAACATTTTTGAAGTCATCCATCATCAAGTTTGTCTTCTTTTTCCAAAGCAACATCTTCACGACATATTGATTTGTAATGTGAAGTAAAAGTTTCTTGCCTGTTCAGAACATTCTCTGTGAGACAATTGATTTAGGAGACCGGTGCCTGCATCGCGTCAGGCCCTGCTGACAGGTGGTGTCAACACTCTGAATTCGCCATAAAATTCCTGCTCTTATTTAACAGCAAATGGCACAGAAGAGAAGCAAACAGAGCCGTCATGACAACTTAAAAATGTTCTGGTGATTTTGAGGTGACAGAAGATATGTATTATTAACTGTGTGACACAGATATGCTGGTCATTTCTAAATAAGAAAACAAAACGGTCTGGGACGTGCAGTTAATGGCTCAGAAAAGGGTGCAATAAGGACAACATAACATTTTGGGATTTTAATGCATGACTTGAAGACAGTAGTATGAGGCTTCTGAACAGCTGCTTGCAGAGTGCTGATCGTTCAGGTGATTCACGAACCCAGACCCCTTCAATGACAATGAGGACCAAGGACTCCAGAGTGACCAATGACAACAATCCCATAATAGCCACATATACAGTCTTATTGTAAAAACTGATCAACAGGGCTGCAAGGCAACATACGAAAATTCTGCAAAGCTCAACAGAATGATGGGATATCTATCCGGTAAGGATTACGGCTTTACGCTAGGTGCAGCAGCTCTGTTTAAAAGGCTCTGTAGTCATTGGGATCTGATTTGGGTGGTTTGGAAGGTAACATCTGGACACCCAGGCAGAACAGAACTTCACCTCTGCTCCAACAGCACACTGAATTCACACTAGCAGTATAATCGTTACTTAAAACTGGGTGGCCAGGTTCACATTATTATGCAACAACAAAAAGCCTGGGAAATAAGGTGTGGGGTTGAATGTGTGAGATATGCAAAATAAATGAGTGAATCATCTATCTCTACATTTTAATTTAATTTGCCTGACTGAGAAACAAAGGTTACAAGGCTTTCTGTTTCCCTTATAATTGGTACATCTCCCTGCAGGGAAGAGACACTTTCCCCCACATGCACATTTGCCAAACGAAACATCAAAAAGCTTTTGTTTACCATTGTAAACAAATAACAAGCAGCAGTCAGCAAGTCGGGAAGCTAATGAAGCCGCAGATACGATAGCTTTCCCTGCTTACGCGAGAAGAGACTCCAGTGGTTTAACCCAGACTGAGTGTGTTATCAGTACTGGCCATTAGTGTGAGCAGTGGGGTGGTGCTTGGGGTAAGGGGTCACTGATTGAGGCAGGGGTAAATCTGTCCTGCCCAATGGCCGCACCCTTGAATGGGAGCTCAGTATTGCTCAGTAGGGAGAGTGGAGAATTTCAAAACATTCAGCAGACACTCCTCCTCTGTGCTCACCCCCCGCCCCCCCCCCCCATCTGAGGAAGACCTCCAGTACTCATCTGGCAAAGCGCACTATGTAGCCAACCAGCCACTGGTCACACCCTTGGCAGAGAACCAACTGGATGGGAGGTTGATGCTCACTGTACAGATGTTACTGGGAGCAGTGTGTGTCGGCAAACTCCCATCAGCCGGCATCTAAGTGCGATTTGGCATACAGAACCGCTATACTGCATACACTCAAAAAACTGACAGGTGCAGATAGATCACGCCAATCTTAGTATGTGAGTGCGTGACATTATAGAAATATGACTAGGATATTCTTTATCCAATACTTACAAGCCTAATGTTGTTATATGTGTATAGTGTAGATTTCATTAAAAATTGAAAATTTACCCATCTAGCCACTTAGCCGTGTATGCATTATAGACAATTTAGAACTGTCGACATAACTGTGTGTCTTTGGAGCACGTAAACCCCCTATACACACAGCGGGGATGCAACTGAAGCCCCCAACCCCCGGGATACGAGACGGTGGACAGTTCTGCCCACTGAGCCACCACAAAACTGATCAAGTCCAGAACAATCACTCTTCAGTCAGCAGAGAAAATAGTGAGGAGGCTCCAGTGAATCTGAATGGACATAAATGCACAGCGGCGTTTCAGCCAATACTGTCCCAGAACGCTAAATAACATCATGTTGTGAGAAGGTGGATGGAAATGGCGCAAGAGTGCATCACTGCAGCACACAAGGTGCAAAACCAGTTCATCAAGTTCAGCTTCAGGGGTGAGAGGGTGCCTTTCTGTAATCTTCTGCTGTCAGTGCAATTAGAAAGGAAGCAACTGCTAACAGGTGCTAAAGAGGCTGAGGAAGACACATTCCCAGGAAGCCGAAAGCTGGCAAAGTCTGGCTACGATCAAACTAAGAAGACCAGCTAGGTAATTATTTTCAAAGTAAATGCAGGCTAACATTCCTTCATAATACATATATTATATGAATATTATGAATTTTCTGCACAGTTCAATATCATGAAATTATTTAAGGTTTGCATCAGATACCATTCAATGAGACAGATCGTAATGCCCTGTGGTCCGTCAGTCTCTCTTAGGAAGGAGATAACACAGACAAGCTGGAACTTTAAAAGGTTGTGGTACTTTATAAATGGTGGTGGAGTTTGGTGCATCTCGGATTTCAAGCAGGAGGTGAACTGCATAAGTCAACTCAAGAAGGGCAACTTTCAGAATGGGGAGACGACATTGTCTCCCACGCATTTCAAACACTGGAAGTTAATGTCCTCTGTAAGTGAAACGCAACTCATGTAAAGGAATGTATCCATCTGAATGCCAGATAAAGAAAGATTAAGTAACAGACAGAAACCATCGCACTCACACAGTCGGTTTTTTAGACGTATGAAGGAACATCGGAGCTCATCTATGCAAAGAGACCAGGTCTGACGTACAGAAAAACAAGACGTGGGTGGAAGCTGAAAGATCCTACTATGACCTGAAGACAGGAAACCAACCACAGCGCTGGGATGCTACCAGACCAACAAACAGTGGGCAAGCTATGCTATTTAAGCTATATATTCAGGGACTAACATAACTGGTACGCAAGTACACATTTACCTTTAAAAGCGATACGTGCGGCAATCGAAATTGTTGTAACAGCGTGAACGCGTACATATTTTATGTATATTTGCGCCGATATGACAAGAAATTATGGTGCATTTTAACCTTTATATGCTGATTCGTGCTTCATTTGAGGTATGTACGTTAAAATGCACGATCATTTCTTGTCATATGGGCGTATTATTAAAGGTGAATGTGTACTTGCGTACCAGTTACGTCAATCCCTGTATATATTTAAATACCAAATATTCAATTTTTTGTCCACACATACCGTATGTAACAAACTCCACAAACTGAATAGTATTTTTAGTGTAGCACATAATAACAAAGCAAGTTAAGGTATCCATGACCAAGGCAAGAGCTGACAGAAAGCTGGACGTCACCATTACTGGTGGCCATGTCTTATACTGGGTATCAAACCTGCTGATGCCCCCCTCCCATGTGCCAATCACCCATCTGGATCACAAGGCCCAACAACAAAAAAATCTGCCCGGAGGTTTGCGCAGCATGACCGGCAAACAGCAGGGTTCCCCTATGGACGGTCCATTCAAAGCCGTTTCAAAGCTTACGCTGCATCAAGACACATCCGGCGGTGCAGAGCAGTCGCAAAATTGAATGAATGTTAAGTGATTATTTTATATGTTATTTGCAGAAAAAGCACAAAAAACAAAGTCTTGTGATTTATAGTAGGTGATCTTATGTTTACAGCTATATGAAAAAAGGAGACGACCAACAAATACTCCACATGACGAGCGGCCCGGAACCATTTCACTTCCTTTTTCTCTTCCTGCATGTCAATTGTTTCCAATAAAAAAATTATAAGCACAATAAGCGACCCGATTAAGAAAAAGTGGCAGTGACCTCATATACAGCTCTGGAAAAAAATGAGACCGCAGCAAAATTTTCAGTCTCACTCGTTTCTCAATTTATGGTTATTCGCCTGTGTAAAATATACATTGTTTTGCAAACTCCAGCCTGGATCTTCCCCCCTCCTCATAGATGAAGGGCTTCTTCTGCGCTTTATGGGTCTTCAGTCCTGCTTCTAGGAGCCTGTTATGAATTGTCCTTCCAGTGCACTTCACACCACTTAATGTTTCCCATTCTTTTTGAAGGTCACTTGAGGCCATCCTCTGATTTATGAGGCACTGCCAAATAAGTTGACAATCAACTCCGGCATTAGAAAGTTGCTTCTGCCCTCTACCTGGCTGGTTTCTAGTTTTTCCCAGTGTCTCCTCCTTCACCTTGTTCTTGTGTACTGCTGTCTTAGCAATTTCGAACCTGGAAGCATCCTGCTGCTCAGCGTAGCCTTCCGCCAGCAGAACCAGGATTAAACCAGGATTTAGAAATGCAGATTTTTTAAAAAATATGGTGGTCTCTTAAGTTTTTCTAGAGCTGTACCTTCACCTCTGCTGAGAATCTTCATTGGGCCTAGAGCTCCTCTGAGTCACCATTGAAAGCAACCGATGAAAAAGCATCTTTACCACTATTTAAATCACTTCCGAATTTGTCATGCAAAACCGCCGGACTAATACATGCATTGCTTAAACAAGTTAACAATTTGTTTGACAGAAAGCAGACTCTTTTCTACCCTAAGTTTCATATGAAGTCATGAACAAAGAGTATATTTATATTTTACAGTTATCGTCTCAATTGTTTTCCTGAATTATTATATCATTTCTGCTGACATTTATTCATTAATCCCCTTATAAAATTTCTCAGAATTACCTCTAACCCTCGATTTCCCCTGATAAATGATTTGACCAATACTAAAGAAAATCTAGAATTTCCGAGCACCGACTCACAATTTAATGACTCTCTTGCAGGAAAACACAGACATATGACTGAACTCCAAATAAAGAGCATGCAGTGGTGAGTTGAATGTTTGAGATGGGGGAAAAAATTAAACCAGTTTCCACCAAAATAACGTTTTAATGCCAGTTGCTGGACCAATGATCTTTTGGATTAAAATACGGGCCTATTCCTTGATTCTCATTTTAAACCATACTGTGTCTCTGAACTTGTAGCAGCCAATGCAGGAGGAACAACAGCAGTGAAAGCAAGATCTGGGAGCCTGACTGAGTGCCTTTATAGTAGCCGAACAGCTCCAAAAGTGGACCCATACCTGGGCTACTGGAAGGTCTCCAGCTGGAGATGACTAAATCTGTCTGTCAGAGATGTGCAGATCTCACTCAGGCAAGGTTTTCCCTGTGCCAGGAAGACAACCGTAACATCAGTGTTGAAAGGAGGCAGCAGTTTAAAATGCTGCACGCAACAGTGGCACCAAGCAACAGGAAGCTTGTGGAGCAAGGGGCACTGGGTAACGAAGCATTTTGCAAGAGCAGAACAACCATACTCTAAGTATTCCAGCTGTTCTGCTCTGCAACCCACAGTTATCGCCAGAGCTACTCCAATCTGTCCCCTTTCTGCCCCCCCGCCCACAAAAGCAACTGAGGGCCTCTGGACAAACATTTTCCTCCTAACGTCCGGCATGGACAGCATACGTTTCTGCCAGTGTCCCAAAATAGTGGCCTTACCACACTTGGGTCAGATGGTTTTGAAATACATGACAAATGCCGTGTTGTGTTTATAGTTCAAGTGGTTGAAGAGGGCCGGCACGAGGGGACCTGACACACCACGGACCACCGCACGGATATAAGGAGAAGGAGAAGACCCTTCAGCGGTGGGAGAGAGGAGGACGGGACTAGAAAACACCTGTGCTCTCTCCCCAGGAGACTCAACAAGAGTCCTCCAGCCCCACTGTTGCTAAATATAGAACTACACGGAGAGGGTTATTATTCTGACACACACATGATGGTTAGAGGGTAGTATCAAATTGAATTTTGTGCTGTTCCGATGGTCCACACAGCTGCTGCCAGTGAATACGATCTGGGCTAGTAAAAACCAACAGGAGCCATTTAAGGACAACGTATTTTAGATTTCTGTACTCAGTGCCTAAATAATGAAACTAATAACACGTCGATAAAATTATTACAAAGTTTAAATGTGTTTGGAAAGTAAGCTCAGGTTAACAGAATATTGCTGTTTTTTAGATGGGGGGAGACCAGGTTATGAAGTGAAGAGGCATCAGATTCCATTACTGATGGCTTACAGGATGGAAGGACATGCCTAACATTGCTGGAACTAAATGCTGACTCTTAACCACATTAGGGCGGGCGGCGGCGGGGGGGCGCGGGGGGCCGCGGGGGGCGGGGGGGGGAGCGTAGTGCTCCGTGTGATGCACAGAAATTCTCATCGCTCCGTTCCTTCGCGCCCCCTGCAGTGGAAGAGTCACCAGTGATATGAATGTCGCTGCCGAGGTAAGTGACTCTCTCGACGTGGTGCATGGGTTCTCTCCGCAAACAGACACACTTAAGATAGCTGTGCCCGAGATGTCACTAAGGCGTGGAGGCAGGTGTTTGGGCTGCTGTCTCCTGTGAGGTGAGGCGCAGATGAAGGACTCTGGCTTAACCACAGGATTTATGGTTAGGCAGATAGCGACAGAGATGAGGACAGGAAACCTTGGTGAAAGGATTCTCACAGTCTACAACGCCCTCCTCCTTCACCCAGATGCCCATACACCCTACCAAGGGCAGCCCATACACCCAGAACTGCAGTACACCTGTGGAAAATGGTACATTTGGATTCCAACTATGTACCCTGACATGTTTCGCTCTTCAGTGCTGCAGTTGTCCATTTTATCAGATCAGGATCTATCTGGGTCAGCTGTCATATATCCTATTCTTTATCATTTAATATGTTAAAAATTGCAGCCGAATTGTCCGGCAGTTCAAAAGGCAAACCGTGGCTCGACAAATTCTTTGTCGACTTTGAGAATAGCGTAATTTTATTGGTTATGCCTCCTTTTAACTTGTTTAGAAAACATAAAGCGATGGAGTACAACGCTGCATATCGGAAGAAGTGTAGAAAGTCCATATGTGAAAGGGTCCAGAGATAATAGTTTTACTGATCATCAGTGAACTACGGCTCAATTTTTTAACTGTGTGTTTAAATATGCCAGTAGATGGCAGTGTGACCGCAGAGCTGGAAAAGACGTGATTTGTTGTTTGGGCTGTCTGACAAAAAAGTAAAATGGAGGGGAACATCAGCACTGTACGAATGGCCAGGGTGTGATTGTCTTGTGCTGCGTAGGCAGGACTGAGATCTCAGCAAGGCACCAGCAGCTGGGAGCTGGGTGGTAGTGTGGCTGAGTGGGATGACCCTCTGTGCCTCTGATCAGAAGGCTGCCAGTTCAGTGCCAGCTCCAGTGCCCCTGATCAGAAGGCTGCCAGTTCCGTGCCGGCTCCAGTGCCTCTGATCAGAAGGCTGCCAGTTCCATGCCGGCTTCAGTGCCTCTGATCAGAAGGCTGCCAGTTCAATGCCGGCTCCAGTGCCTCTGCAGCTTCTTGCACAAGAACCTTAACTCCCAGCTCCTACAGGTGGCTGCCCTTCACAGGCAGCTTGGTCTTTATGACGAAAAGCCAGTGGGGGGAGACTCACAGAGAACTTCCCCATGGGGGCCAATAAAGTACTGGCAATTATTATCATTAACCCATACGAAATAAAACATGCTTCATATCAGGCTATCACCAATTATATATGACAACTCACAATTTTTTTTGTTGTATGTTCATTGCAAGTCAGTGTTTTTTCTTGCATGATTATGGTCACTTCCATACAAAACACACACTTCGCATGTAATTCACTCAAGCGAAAAGCCTATAGGAAAAATATAAAACTTTTACATGAACTTTGCATTTTACCATATGCAACACGTGGCGTTAGTACGAAATACAGGTTTATTACTTTTTGATCATTTTTTTCCCTGTATTATTCTAATGAAAGACATGTATGATTTCGGTACATTGACTTGGTTTAATTAAACATGACAAAACTCATGTTCTCAGAACACAAAGTGAATGCATCAACTGAAAAAGGATGTTTTCCTTACAAAATACTCATTCTACTTCCGTGGAATCACTGTAAATGATTCAGTTGAGTTAATTCAAATAATACAACATAAAAACTAATACTGACAAAACATGCATTTAATATTCATTGTACATAAACGTAGAACTTACATGATTGACAAAACGTTAACTTAATATGTATTTTACATCAATAAAGGACATTTATGTCTAATGACACATTAAGTTAATATGGGTTGTATATTTATTTTGAGTGTCATATACAGTAAAGAGATCATATGATGTCGGTAAAACGTATAAGAGTCACATGTTGTTTTTTATTTTGTAAAACTTTTCCATGTGGGAAAAGTAACCCATTACTACAGACAGAGGTGGAAAGTACAGGTCCAGAAAGTACAAATCGAGTATAAAGAGTCACAGACACAGAGTACTCACCTGGTTGGTTGAAACAAAACCTTGGTCTGGGTTTGTACTTTCTGGACCTGAACTTTCCACCTTTGTCTGTAATAGATCACTATTGTGAGGAACTTCCCCAACACTGGCTACTATGTCTGGCTATGATGGAGAAGAGGTTGTGAGATAAACCCACTGGATAATACAGCCACATTGTCAAAACCTTTCTTAAAGTCACACGGGATTTGTCATTTTGTAATAAAACCTACTTTTAACCCACATAAATTCTCTCAACACTGAGCTTGCTTTTGGCAGATGTGACCTGCTTATAAATCATTTTGTAAAACGTGCTCACTCTGAAATCAGGGCGTGTGTGTCGATCCCCTCAGGCTCAGAACGTACCTGCGCTGCGGAAAGCGCATGCCCTTTGAAGTGCCTTTAGAGACACTGAGCCACAGTGACACCCAGTGAGCAGCCAGGGGAACCTGCGGAAGGGATCTTCATCTTCCATCATCATCACATACAGTATGTACCACCAGAACCCACAAGTCGAGACTGCCGGCAACATTGATTTCTTTAACTAAAGAGGTTAAACGTCATCTCTGTGACAACGGGAGGTGTTTACCTTTTCATTTAGGCTGCCCCTAATGAATGTTTTATAGAAACGGTAACATTTCCTTTGGTTTGTGGGTGTTCCTGAATCTCTGAAGAGTTAGGCAGGTCTGAGACAGGTCAGCAGTCGGTCATCTTCGCTGGCTGCTTTCCTGTGCCGCACACTACATCATGCTGAATTCTGGGCTCTCTGCGAATTTACATCCGCCCGTGAGGACGGCGTGCGCTGTCATGCAGACCGGCATGTCACCGCTGAGCCCACGGCCCCCCCCTGGTGGTGGCTCGCAGTGCAACGCATACTCCTCTCTGACGCAGGACTGCAGCGGAACAGACCGCTTCACCCGCTGGGCTGGGAGTCTAATTACTACCAGGCTCATATAAAAGCAATTACATTTTCCACTTGGCCAGATCCATATTGTTTAGTGATTTGTACTAATGAAAGAATGCTGATAAGGCTGGTCTGAAAATGCTGTTTTTTTGTAGTATTATAACTCTCATTATAGCGTGAATGTGAATGTGTCTATGCAGTCTCTGCACTATAGTCTGTAAATAGAGCACATCTAACGAGCTCACGTATGATCATCATCGGATCATGTCTGGCACCGTTTCCCACTGCAGATATAACACTGTGTGGCATCATGCTCATTCTCGTCACACCCTGGTGTCACATCTGAGTGCATGCAGGTCCACACATGCACACCGGTGTGCTCAGATAACGGTAACCATGCTCAGGGTCTAATGGCAGCTGCGTAAGATCCTGATGAAGATCTCCTAAGAGCTTGGTCTCCTAAGAGCTGCTAACTTGAAAATTAAGTGTTTAACCCCAAAACGTAATATGCAGCTATAACACATTGTTGAAGCATTAACCATTAATTTACAGCGTAAAATCACTAACATAGCTTGTCAAGCTTACGGGGTGGTGCAGTGGTCATCGCTGCTGTCTTGCACGTCTGGGACCAGGGTTTGGGTCGCCACCATGGGTTTGTGTGTGGAGTTTGCATGTTCTCCCCGTGTCATCATGGGGTTTCCTCTGGGTACTCTGGTTTCCCCACACAGTCTAAAAACATGGTGGTTAATTGGAGTTACCAAATCCCTCATAGATGTGAATGGATAAGCAGATTCCAAGGCTGGATGGATGGATTTTATCTTCTGTACTCTGGGTTCATCTGAGACCTAAATGGTAATTAAAGAAGAAAATGTTATGATATTATGTTTTGTTGTTGTCCTGGAGAGGTACATGCCATGTGGATCGTGTAGGGTGAGTATGTGGGTGAGGAGGGCGGGATCCCTGCCAGGAGCAGAGGCGGACATTTCTGGTCCAGAAAGTAAAAATCCAAACCAGGATTTTGTTTCAACCGACCAGTTGAGCATAAAGAGTCACAGTCACAGAGTACTCACCTGGTTGGTTGAAACAAAATCCTGGTTTGG
>JAODLD010000101.1:9542973-9576557 GCA_026781065.1 Mormyrops boulengeri
GTGAGAGAAACACACAGAGAGGGGTATAGACTGAGGAGGGGCTGACTGGGGGGACGTGTGCCCTTTTCTCCAAAGCTGACAATGAGGATGGCAGTGGCGATGATGTATACGCATGATTAAGAAGGTCAGAGCGAGTCTGAGTTCACAAGGCCCTCACTGCCCTGCACCAGCTGAAACTAGTTGAGACTGGAATTTATGCTGCAAATATTATATCAATTGCTTTTAAATGGTTATTTGGACAGATGGACTGCTCCACCTTATTCAATAGTAGATCTATAAGTACAGCATAAGCAATCCAGACGACTAAAGCCTGGGGCCATCAGCCCTTCAGGCTGTTGGTGAGAGTCGGTGAGAGTCAGTGAGAGTCAGTGACTGCCTGTCAAAGCTAGATTGTGAAAGCAAGCCCTCTGACTGGGCTGTATGTCAACCATCACCTTCAGTTGTGCTGGAGTGTTCCAGCGCAAAGTGTCACAATCATCATGAGCCGACGGGCGCTGATCATTCGTTTGGACTCGGCTAGATTTTTGCCGTTGACTTGGTGTGTACCCATTGTAATGCAGACCATGTCTGCTGTTCAAAACCAATTTCCATCCAAGCTAGAAATCCTCAGAGAGGTATATGTGTAGCCACAATTAAAAGGCAGATCAAAAGGCAAATTTAAAGGCAAACTGTCACAAGGTGAAAACGTAAGGCGGCTCTGAATAATGTAGCAGGAACACAGGGACTTGGCCTAAATGTTTCCCTAATTTAGCAACTCTAAACATTTGGTAGCATAGCAACAATCTGCTCTTGGCCACTGTCATTAGAATCCTTCTTATGACATTAGAATGACTGAAAAGTGACATTTTATTCCACCTGTCCAAAAATGATTTTATTTGATCAAAAAGGCTACATAATTTGGATGTGACACAGAAATAAAGTTACCTTGGAGATCGTAACATGTATGTTTTTATTTTGACTGATGTTTGACAAAATTTCTTAATTGTTAAATATATACTAGAATGTCTACAAAATGTAAAAACAAACTGTGAATGTAACACCCTAAAGAAAGTTATAACACATTTGCATAAAATTAAACACACTTACAGAAAATAACCTACCAGTCATTCACCTTCAGAAAAACAGCGGCGACTGTCAGCTTAGTTCTAAATTTAGAATTTCTGGGTTTTTTTTAAAATAGACGGTATGTGGTGTCGATCTGAGGAAATTACTAGGTTTTAATGTAATAATTTCACATTTAAATTTATAATAGGTAGCTAATTCACTGAATGTAATTACATCTTTACAATGTGACAAAGATACTGGGCAATCTTATTCACGAAGCAGAAGTGTGTAAGCAGGTTTTTGGGATAACCGCTGTTCATACCCAGGTGCGAGGACTCTTCAGCCAATCAGTCCTCTACTGTAATTAGTAATCTAATTAGGGAGTTGCAGCGAGAACCTGCACACACAACGGCCCTTGATCTTAAGATTGTCCACCCCTGATCTACAATGCCCTATCATGATACAATCATTATCCAAAAATGTCATTCCAATAAGAAGTCATCCTAGTGACAATTAGCCAAGAATATCAGGCAAACAAATATAGACAAGATTACTCCAAGCTGTATCAATCGAAGGATGCTAAAATCCCGACACCTAGCATATCAAACCACATACATAATCAAGGGAGCAGCAAAACTCAATCTAATATGTACAAAATTTCTACTTGATCTGGACCCTGAACACACTCCTGCTTCACCTTGCACCACAAACTCATTTGAACCAGATTACAACAAGTTACACGGAACTATGCATGCGGCCATGTAAAGCGTCACAGAGCCACAGAGACAGAGAGCTACATGGAAGAGCAAAGAACCATGCAGAACCACTGAGGTAGACAGAGAAACAAAGAGTTGCAGAAAGGTACAAAGAAACATGCAGAACCACACAGAACCAGACAGAGACACAGAGCTATAGGAAGGTATAAAGAAACATGCAGAACTACATAGGGACAAAAGGAGACACAGAGAGAAAGAGCAGAGAGAGAAAGACAGAGAGCTACAGGAAGGCATAAAGAACCACACAGAACCAGGCAGAGTCATAGAGACCTACAGGAAGGTACAAAAAATCATGTAGAACCACACAGAATCAGAGACATAGCTATACTGACGTGCAAAGAGACCATGAAGAATCACAGAGAGACAGCCAGAGACAGACATCTACAGGAAGGCACAAAATGCCATAAAGAACCAGAGAGAGAGATATATAGAGCTACAGGACGGACCATGCAAGAACCACACAGAGCCCCACAAAGCTACACCAGAGCCTCATGGATTCATGCTCAGTCCATGACCTGTGCCTCAGCTCTACCTTCCTCTACAGTCCAGGTTTGGTTCTGAGTTGATCTGGGCTGGACTATAACGCCCTGAAGACTGAATGATCCAATAACATATCTGACAATACTTTGGCCTGTGCTTGAACTCCTTACATAAACACTGAATTTCACAACAACCTGCAATCTTAATGTTAGAAGGGACTTTCTGTCAGGTCCATAATCACAGTAACAAGTAATAGTAAAGAGTCTGTAACGAGTCATGCCTCCCTGTGCATTAAAGCTCCAGTAACCAGCTTAACAACGTCGATACGTCCGATTCTTTCTACCCGAAAATGTAGTGTTACAATTAAGTCAGTGATCGACTGACAGTGATAAACTTCAGGACATGACTTATAAAATTTTTATTTAATTTTCACTGAAACTGCAAAATGGCACATGACTAAAATCACTGTTTATGAGTTGTAACTCTATTATCTTTTGTGATACTAATGCAAAAATATGCAAGTTGTAGCATGATAAATTATGCTGGTATTATTCGCCAGCTGATCTTGCATTCAGATGCTCTGCTGTGTTTCTCGCTTGGTGCAGTGCTGATTATTCCGTCTGAGGAACCCGTCACAGTGCAAATTATGTCACCTCATCGCTGCCCTTCACAGCTGCAGGGTGTAATGCAGCGGGCAGAGTAGGAAGACCCCTCATCTGCCATTAGTCATGCACTTGAAGTGACTGCTGACCGCCCTCCAGCTGCCCGGGCCCGCCCTGTTCCCCCTCCCTGCCACCCCCCGTAGACTCAGGCTGCCGTTAAGGCGGTGAGTCACGGCAGCATTAAACCGGACCCGTTCAAAGCTGCTGATTCTGCCCGCCCCTGCCACCCACTCCGTGCTTGCCCCCTCCAGGATAACCAGATCAATATGGCTGCTGGAGCCAGGCTGGGGCGCCCATTTCCGTCTGGACCTTACCTCCCGGGCTGCCATGAGACCTCCACCCCGCCCTTGCTCCCTCCCACACCCCAGCAGCCGCTGCCATGTGAACGTGTAAACACACCGAACCCATTTCCCACAGAAGCTCTGGCTTTCTGGTTTCTGCTAGTCGATGCACGCTTCCGAATTGCACCTGGTTCCCTCCCCAAACAGCCTGCCTTCTCCACAACACCCCACCTATGCGACCTATATGCCACCTACTCCGGCCCCCCGTGTCTTGCAGAGGCCACTATAAGCAGTTTCTACATAAAAGAAGACATCCATCTTCCAACCACTGATTCAGAACAGGGTTACACAAGGGGCTGGTGCTTATCCTAGGCAGACAGCACAGGACACAAGACTGCGGTTAACCCTGGGCATGATAGCAGAGGCAGCCATGCCTCCAATGGGCCGCCGCAACGCACCAAGAAAAAACATATTGTATACATAAGTCAAGTTATGAAAGTTTCATGTTATGAAAACTCACACCGCTATATGTGTGAAACAGCAGAAATCATTATGAGGCACAGACACCGGTACAACTAGGTACTGAACAGGCGGCCGTAGGGAGACCTGTTTTGAAAGCCGGTTCAGATTTGTCTTGAAAACCTCACTTGCTAGACAAGAAAAATCACTGCACACCCAAAACCCGCAGGTGACGATTTTGTAACCCCCACCCCGCCCTGCCCTCGCCTGACCTGTGATGATATTTACATCTTAATAAGCATGTTAATTCCTCAGGGACACTGAGTAGTGCTGAAAGAGAAGGAGACAAATTCACAGACACGCACTTTTCTTCAAATAGCAATCACAGTCGCCTGATCACAAGACTCTTTGACTAGTGTGCCTGTGACCTCATTTGGAGGTAGAGCAGAAATCTAGTCATCTTTGGAGAGCCTGATGACCTCTGACAGCTCACTCTGGTCCATTCACTCGTTGTCAACTCCAGAGACACTCGAGGCGAGGGGGCAGCATTCTGATCTCCGAAGCATTTACCGGTAGAGCTTCAGTGGTGAGACATGCCCGCAAGACAGATACACACCCGGCACAGATACACACCCTTGCCAAAGGAGAGGAGCTTACGCACATATGGCTGCATGGGTGGGACGGCTTGCTTCTCTAGCGAGAGAGCTTCTCCGATATGCACTGTATATGAGCGTCCCTTCCTAAAGGGTGGACCCAGTTTTCATCCCCAAATTAGCCATGCTGCAAGGTAAAGAGGCCTAGAGAAAGTGGATTGGGTAAGTTACACAACTGGGTCGCTGTTCTCCTCGCTGCTTCTCGGTGACACCAGATGCCTATATGAATGTAGGAGGAAACGTTGCTGCTCAGTTAGACCCACAAGCAGCCTGGCAGATGAACAGTAAGGGTACATCCTTACTGACACAGTACGTACTGAACTTCATTAGAAGTCTACTACTCGCCCGTTAATGTAGTATGTACTGTATGTATACATACTGCGGTTGTCATCTTGCATATTACATGACCCAGATATTTACAAATGATGTAGCTTGACCCCTGTGAAAGTTCAAAACTATACATATTTGAGTCAACTTATGTAACTGGATAGTTTTGTACTTAAATCTTTACCAAGACAACACTTCCACTGCCATTTTCACACAGATCTCAGAGCAAGCAACATTCTTCATCTCTGGCTGCAGCTCCAGTGGCTTTGTGGGATAGCGTAGTATCCATTGGTTGCACACTATAGTATTTCACAAAACAGAGTGTAATCCGGGAAGTGTTTGCCTACTGTCTCATCCACACTGAGGATTCAGACATGCTGCATACTACATAGCAAACAAATATATGATTTCAGACACACTCTAAAAGTGTGGCTGGCAAGACATCTATCAGAGGAAGTTTCAACTCTTCAGGATTACGGATTGTCCAGGAAAACCAGACCGGAGACAAAAGCCTGAGAAGATGGTGGCATCAAGAAATGCAGGGGTCACTAGGTTATCCAGGGGTGTGTTTTTGATGTGGTAGATCTGTTACTTGGCATTGCCTTCAGTGCATGGATCAAAAGGAGCCAGGCCCCTTGTGGTCGGATGTGGTTGCCGATGGCGGGCAGGCTGCACCCGCAGTGTCTGAACATTGATGTTTGATGCCGAGTTCAGTAGATAGCTTCAAAAGGCTGTCCCACTGGCACAGGGGCATGAGGGATCGACACAATACCCCCTGTGCTACCTGCTTATTTAAATACCCAGAGCAGCCCTCTCAGCTGGGTTCGCAGCAACCCCCTGACCAACCCCCCGACCCTGGCCCAACAGGGAGTCCAGTGCATGTTTCCAGTTCCGGACCAGTGACCAAATACTTCTAGCTCTAAACTGAAAAGTACACCACTCTGCTAAATGACTTAGTAGGCATGGTTATGGTGACCGTTACTCTGTTCATCTCATCCACTGGCTTCATCATCCTCTTCATTAAAGCCTTTGGGGAAGGGGAGTGGAGTGGAGGATAGGGGGCTAGTATGCTCAGGAAGCTGGACGAAAACAGAACTGACTGCATCACAAGAGATATTCTGATGAAAAAAAACACCTTAAACAAGCACAATTAGATGCCTGAGGAAAGGTGAGAGGGACAAGAATTCCTGGGAAAGCCAGGGCATCTTCTTGTGCTCCTGTTCCTACTGCTCACAGCAGCTATGGGCTTCACAGCCTTAAGCAACTCAGGAGGCTGAAGGTTGGTGTGGTAAAGGTGAGACTGGAACATCAGGGTCCGAGCATACAAACGTACCACACACTTCGCTATGAGTGGGCGGTGGACAGCTTAATAAAACATATTCATGACTGATGTAATGTTTTTTGTCATAATGCCATATGAATATGGCTTCAAAACAACGTGTTTTTCCCAAGGCTTGAGCGCGAGACTCCAAACCAAGAACAGAAAGGCATTCCTGAACATGGTGCGGTTTCAGCTGACCAATCCATGAAAACGGCGTGGTTTCATTAATGACTTGAATGCTGATCTGGTGAAGGAAGAACTAATTAACAGCGGTAATTAAAAGCTTAAACTCACTTTTAGCTTCCCTAACAAAAGATTCTCAGCAAGCAGCATTAGCCAAAATTCCACTCAATCCCGTCTGCTGAGAAACCCGTTTCTGACTCATCTGAGAGAGGGAGAGTGGAGCAGCCACGCCTGGAGTTCCCCTTCTCTCTCTGACTCACCAGCAGCTGCACACCGGTTGTCGTGGCAAAAGGCTATATGGACAAAGGACATCCTCAAAAGCATGTCAGAAAGAAGAGCTAGTAGACTGGAGTGGTAATGACATAAATATGAAAAGGTACTTCACACATACACTTTTCAATATGCAACATTTCATGCAAATAAATTCTAGAACAAAAGTGCAATATAACCAAAAAAACCTTCTAAGAAATATACCGGAATCCTCAGTGTGAAATTGAGTGAAACAATCAGGTCATGACCGGATGTGCAATCAGATGCCACATGACTTCAAGGACCAAGTATTGAAGGTAACTAATGAGCTACACATACTTGCTATGCTAGTCAAACTATGAAGGTAACCACATAAAGGCCTTACCAGTCCCCACGTAAGCTGAAGGATACGAACACACCGCCAGCTATGAGTGGATACTCACAGTACTGCTAAGAGGAGAATGCTGGAGGACGTCCAGGCACTAATCTCCTGCACCACCGGCTAAGTGTTGATGGAACACTCTTACAGCATGAGGCCAGAGCATAGGACAGGATTATTTATTCATCTATTAAAATGTGGCATGGCCTTAACATCTTCAGACAGAAGTTGACCAGAAGTTCAGCATGCTTAATCTACAGCATACAGTTAAAATAGAACATGAACAGGCAGTCTATGGTATAGATTATAAATTTAGTGACTCGAGCAATTATAAGATTTATCCCTTACTTTCTGAGTAAAATAAGAACCCCTATTTCTGAACTTAGCAAGACAAATTGCATAAGGTGATGAAATCTCCCATGGTGTTTTGCCGAGCAACAATACCTAGTTCTGTAGCTTGAAGCAATTTCATTCAGAAGTTTTGTCACAGTAAATAAACAGCAGGAAAAAGCAGATGTTGAACAGAAAACCGTACCAGGTAGCACAGCGGTTGAGAAACTTTCGTATGAGGCCAAGATGTTACTAGTGCCATAAATGGTGCTGCCATTATGAACAGGATAAACTAATTCTGTAAAACTTTCCAGCTGTAAAAATCAATACACTTGGACCTCTGCAAGTGGTTTTGGATAAAAGCCCCCGCTAAGTGGCTAAATAACGCAACGTATCTGCTGAGCCTGAGGCCACAGGGGATGATTTAAGGGGGTAATCTATTTTCTGCCCTGAAAGTAACAGGAAACTCAACCCGTCTTTCCTGTGGAGGCTTTCCGACTTCCTGGAAATACTTCTGCGAAGAGGCCTTGCTCTGAACCTGGGGGTGGGGGTGCTAAGGGAAAAGAGGGCCCGGAACACCACATGGGCTTGGGGATCCATTTACAGTCTGGGCTCAAGCCTCAAACACTACTACCCGCTTCCAGGTACCCTGCTTCTTGTACATGTAAATTATTGGTGACATTCGGCAATCGAGCAACACTTAATGTCACTGTTCTGTGGGTTCCATTACAAAAAAAAGAAGGTAGACACAAAAACTCTCTTATATGACGCTACTAAGAGATGTCATGCAAGGACCTAGGATTGCCATGACTCTTGCTCAAGTCCAACCAAGTGCAACAAGCGACAAACTGGACTGGAAAGCTAAATTCCAATCAGCACATACCATTCGAAACAGGTCATTTTGGAAATATAGCTTTAATGGTAAGTATGACATAGCAGTGAAATACAGCAAACATTATCTGAGATGCTAGTTTAGGGATAAGTGATGTTGTGTTAAATTAATGCGGGGAGCAAAAACACCACATGCGCATGCAGCGGTGCTGCTAGAGACTTCGGACCCCAGGAAAGCATATCAAATTAGGCCCCTTAACCCAGATCAATGCAATTTTTTTGTGTCCCTGTCACTCAGGGGCCCTTGGAATCATCCTAACTTACCCCATCACATTGATACACGCACATAACATTTTTGTCAGCTTAAGGTACATCCCATATTGCCATGATGTCCTGGGATTAATGGTGAAAATGTTGCCTCATTAGCTGTTCAGCAGAACTGATCAGATAATTACTAAGGAAGATGAACCCTGTTTCACAAAGAACACTCAATTCCTATTCAGCATTTTGACCAATCGCAATACAGTTCTGTGGGAAGCCGGCATGCCTACAGGGTGATGGGGTGCTCTCAGTGCTTGGAAATAAAGCCTCCCTATTGGCTGCTGTCTAATCTGAGATGCTCCAGCTCAGGCAAAATGTGGAGCTCCATTTCAGGCAAGATGACCTGGAACACTGCCAAGTCATTTTAGTTTTACTACTTGCTCTGTGTTTTAGCTGGAGATGCCAACAGGTTTTCCTCCCCCACATCAATCACAAATACACAATTAATGCAGTTATGAGGGGACACCCAACTCAACCTAGGGGAAGTAACTTCCACAACAAGATCTGAGCCATCTGTGAAGGACTAAACACAAATCTGAAAAACATCCCGCCACAACCTGTATGAGTCCCCAGGACAGATTCCAGATCATTGTGCTTCTTCCTTTGTACGTGATGCTTGAAGCTGACAGAATTAAACCTTTTAATTTATACTCATACACTAGAAAGGTGCAACTTAAACATTATGTCAGCAACAAAGTACACCGTATGTGCGTTCCACCAGGCACAAACAATGCTGAATTCTAAAGAATCATGCTGTCCAACGAACAGTCATCAGACCCAAGTATCAGACTGTTCTAGTTGAGATTTCCATCAACTACACTCGCACTACAGTGTAATATTTATCTTAAATGGCCAGTTATGATACAGAGGCTTTGGTTGGTCGAGCAAACTAGACAACGGGCTGCCAATGACCCAGCATGGCAACTCTTCTCTAGCAAATTCATTTGGCACTGCTACTGATAAACAAAATGACTATGAACACCCTTCAGCTGGAAACCTCAATAGCCAAAATGCAGTATATCAAAAATATATTGTAACACCACCAGTTTGATCACTAAAACAGCGCCCAGCCACAGGCCTCTGTTACCAAGCAGGGTCAAGACAGAAGATAGCAGCCGTAGGGTAACATATAAAGAGTCGGGCCTTCAGCAAAAATTCTGTGCAGCAGAAATTAAAAAATGTCTAAAAAACCTTGGCTTCAGATAAACCGTGATAAAGCAGAGCAGAACCAGCGTTAAGCACATTCTTGGGTGGCATGTTTGCGGTGCGAGTGTGGGAGGGTGGCACGCTTATCGGACGCGAGGCGCAGCTAGGAGGCGTGAGGCCCCCAGGCCTGCTATGGCTGTGCTGGTGAAAGCCCACAGTCGGCAGCAGGACAGGAGCGTAAAACATCATATTTTCTGGAATATGCAAGGCAGGCCTTGAACACAGTACAGGAGGCTTCATATTCACAGAAGGTTCCTCTGTGAAACATGTAGTTGATTAAGCAGGGTTGCTCAACCTTTCAACAGAACAAAGGTGACAAGGTCTGTGTGACCTCAGACACAGACATCTGAACCGTAGGAGACCTCAGATGTTGGTCTTTGCACAGTGTAGTTTCAGACTCAGAACAGGGTTGCTCAAGAATGAGCCCAGCTCCCAAATTTGGGACGCACAGCATTACCCTCCTCATTGCAAAGTCCCCTAAAGCATCAATGCCCTTTTAGTTCACTCCTTCTTGCACTGGTCTCCATAGCTTGTCAGGTCTGTTGGGGTCTCATTACAGGGAACTTTGACCTTGATACATGAGCGTTTGTATGCTAGACAGGCTTTAAAAAAAAAAAAAAAAAAAAACTGCTTGAAAACACATCAACAAGCACATCGTCATGACGCCAGCTCTGTGGCACTTGTCCAGCAGTGCCTTCTGCTGGATAACTAACAACACTACAGCTAAAAGAATCTGATAAGTGGAGACCAGGCCTGGAGTAGCCAATTGGGAGAATTCCAGGTGGGCCACTTAGCTGTTGTGCTGGTTGGAAACACAATTCTAAAAAAACTTAAAAATTCTATAACAAATGCTTCAGAATGTTAACCAGCGAGTTCTATCTCATACACACATACATATTTGTATTCGTATCTTTGTGGATACCATCCATTCATTTCTACGATAATAACCCTAATCTCAACAATGACAACTTTAACCCTAACCCATCGCTAATCTTAACCATAACTAAGCAAACAAAATACAGATGTTTCCCAGGTTAGGATGGGGTTACGTTCCGATAAACTTGTCGTAAGGCGAAAATATTGTGAGACACCTAACCTAACAAACATCATACCCTAACCGTAAACCTGCCTTAAACCTGCCTAGAACACTTACATTAGCCTACAGTCAGGCACACCCATTAGCACAAAGCCTCTTATATTAGTGTTATATGTCTCAGGTAATTTATAGAGTAATCATACCCATCATAAAGTCAAAATATCATAACACGGACCATCGTAACCCTGAGAGCGTCTGTACAAAAATGCGTTTCTCAGAGTTTATCAAAATTTAGCAAAGTTCCTCCAGAATGAAGATAAAATCGGTTAGTCTTGGGCAGAACACTCCTGGGCTGAATCTTAGTCCCACTCCAACCCTGGTGGAAACAATGATTTGCCATCAAAGCCTTGTTGAATACATCAAAGTTATAAGCTATAAAAGGCTTTGCCAACACAAAATCAGAATAGCAGCAATTAAATCCAGCACAATACTCTATTCTGCACTTCTGAAATGTTGAGAACATTTATGCTAACCGATCAGTGCTGAATGTCTACTGTGAATTTAAAGTATAAATTTGATTGATTGCTCCATGTTTCCTTCAACTCTTTCTTTGATCAGTGATATGCCGATTTGAAAACCTGCTAAACAAATATACAAAAAAAATGTAAACACAAAACACAGGCCAAGACAACTTGCAAAATGTTAAAGCTTCTAAACAGGCATCCTGGCCAACTTAGAAGCCCCCAGGCCAGGCTAGAAGCTGATGGCTTTGCACCAGCAGCTCATTGTATCATGGGTAATTAGGACCCAGCCTGCCCAACCAGCAAGCCAATCGTATCTGCTTTACTCAGTCCTTCCAGAGGGTCCAGCTCCAGTCTGTTGTGCAGCCCCATGCAAAATACACTGCATTCCAATATCAAAGATGGAACACTCCTCCCTGTAAATACACAGATCTGCTCTTCCAAATAACGTAGTATTTGCCATATCCCACAGTCTGATGCCAGCTGTCAGTCCTAACTAGTGTTCCTAACCAGTTTATACCAAAGCCCCAGTTAATAATGGAGCTAAATCACTGAATGATTTTGGTTGCGATTAAAAGCCAGGACCCAATGACTCAGGGCTGAGTCATATGGAAAGCTGTGGCTCTTTGAGAACAGAGCCGACTGCCCCCTCCTGTAGATTTTTCAGATAACAGGATGCGGCTATCAGATATGAGGATGTGGCTAGAGGATCAGGGAGGCAGCTGGAAACCACCATTACTCAGCAAAAGCATCACATTTAAAATATTAACAATACACTGACCATTATTAACAGCAAGGGATGGAATTTTGATAAATAGTGGAAACAAATATGTATTTTATGCTAGACCCATTCTTCCATTTTCCATAAATGCTTATTTAGTACAGGGCTGTTATAAACCTGTACCAGGAAGCACGGGGCAAGAGGCAGGGGAACAGCCTCGACGGGACGCTAGTCTTTTGTAGGGTTCACACTCACACACACTATGAGCAATTTAGAAACAGCCATTCAACTATTTCTTCAGACTGTTACGGAAAACCACAGTATGAACAGGTAACACGTCAACAAGCAAAAGCCCGAGAAGATATATACACTTGTTATGTTTCTATAATGACTGAGTTTTTAAGAATCTAACAAAGCAAAGTAAAAATATAGTGACATTTCATATAAAATAGTGGTCTGGTCTCAGGTTCAAAAGATATTGAAGCCTTGTACTTCATTGCATCCAGTACCCCATGATCTCTGGACCAGCCTGTTTCACGCTGGAGCTGGGTGCTACTCGGAAATACCAATGATCCATCCAATGTCCACCAACCAGAGGAAATCAGAGGACAGAATTCCAAAAGTGGCTTCCTATTCTCTTAACAACTCTGATCTAAATCTTGCTCTCTGAGAATGCAAGGGTTTTTTACTGAGACGCCAACCACAAGCTCTTGGCATCAGGCCTCTGGCAGCTACTGTGAATTCCAGAACACAGAGTATCATTACTGGGTTGGTCGCACTCGCACTTCTATGAACAGACTGTGGCAAAAGCCTTGTTTCCTCTGAAGATCCAGAACCACAGGGTAAAAACCACCAGATACAACAAAAGCTGGTTTTCCTCTATGCCATGTGTACACGAAATCGCCACTATTTCCTAAGCAAATGCACCACACAAATACAAGACTGGCAACAGGCACCACATTAATGACAATGTATATTGTGTTCACATATTAAGAAATTACACCTACCTGTCAAGTTATGTATTCTAGAGTAAAACAGCAAACATGGTGATATTAGGTGCCATCTTATAACGTTCTTTCTTCAGCACCTCGTTTCATTTTTTAATGCTAAGTTCAAGTGCATTTATTACAAGGAATAATAAATGTAACATGAGACTCTCTAAAGTTTATTTTAACAGCAAAAGATTTAAGGAATACAGATCCTTTCCCTATGTGGTGCATGACTTGGTGGGTAACCCCTGCATGTGAATAATATAGATTTGCTTTACAGAAAGAATACAGAATGGCTGTTGGATGTGAAAGGGGATTAATTTGCACTCCCATCTAGTGGAAGGACTCTACCTAGCAAAAGACACTCAAACATCCCTGCGCAGGAAACCACACAAACACAACATAATCAGACACAGAACTCCAGCAAGCGTTTAGTTTAATTCCACATACATTTTCATTGAAAAGGCAACAAGGGAAAAGCAGTACTGTGGACCTTGCTACTTCTCAACACAGAGCAGAACAGTACACTCTGAGGAAGTCATCACGGCTGTTTAGGGCACAACCCCAGTCCATGAGGAAAATGAAAGAATACAACACATGTCTGCTTCCTTAACTCAGCTGCCTTCATTTGCTTATTTCAACACTTAAGCCTTTCTACTGTAAATAGTTAAAACATACAACAAAACTGTACGAATGAGAAACTCAACTAAATCGTCTCATTTCCAGCTTGTTTCCAGTTATTCTTTAATCTTCAAAGAACAGTTTGAGAAGAAATCAGAAACTATAATTTAAAACATTTAATGTTAGATTAATGCTAATGGGGTGAGGGAAAACAATGCACGAGCCGTCTTATTCCTTAGCATCTGCAAACTGGCCTTCCACTACATGGGTCCGTTGGCAAACCCGCTTCACTGGGGCTACATGGTGCACAGCAGGGGTATAAATCCCCTCCGTGAGGCTGTAGTACTGAACATAGATGGGGGCTTCCTGCACAGTATCTGGGCAGAACACATCCTCAGAATCTGCAGACACCAGGACAGAAGCAGCAGGGATACTTAGAATGCTTCAACAGTCGCCAAATTGCAATAATCCACTGACTAAACAGGAGAGCAGACGGGCATGTAAGTTAGGGGCTCCCAACTGCAGGTCTGTGGGCTGGTACTGGTTCACGGTCAGTATTTCAGCAGGCCACAGAATGCTGGGGGGTTTTGCAAAAGAGTTGGTTAATTTCCAAAAATAAACCATATACAGCTCACGGAAAAATTAGGAGACCACAGCACAATTTTTTTGTTTCACTCACTTCTCAATTTATGTGTCTGTGAATAATAAAATTATAATTTTATATATGTATAGCAAACTGCAGCCTAGTTCTTCTGTTTCTCAGTAATGAAGGGCTTCTTCCTTGTTTTATGGGACTTCAGTCCTGCTTCTAGGAGCCTGATACAAACTGTCCCAGCAGTGCACTTCACACCTGCACTTGATGTTTCCCATTCCTTTTGAATGTCACTTGAGGTCATCCTCCAATTCATGAGAAACTCAAGTAAATTAACTGTCATCTCTGGCATTAGAAAGTTGCTTTTGCCCTCTACCTGGCTGGTTTCTGGTTGTTCCCAGTGTCTCCTGCTTCACCTTGTTCTGGTGTACTGCTGTCTTAGCAATTCCGAACCTGGAAGCAACTTACTGCGCAGCGTAGCCCTCTGCCAGCAGAACCAGGATTAACCAGGATTTAGAAAACTCGATTTTTTTAAAATATGCTGGTCTCATAATTCTTTCCAGAGTTGTATTTTCAATTTTTTCCCGTCCCTTACATCTGTGAGTTCTGTTTGTACCTGAAAAAAAGGAAATGGTTAAACTTATGAAATTCTGATCGATTCGCTGGTGGATCAAAAGGTTGGGAACCCCTAATGTAAATGAATGAAGGGACAAACATAATAAAAATGGCCTGAAACTTGGCAATAAATACAGGAAAGTGAGATGAAAAGAGTCTTCATACTCATTTTTACACTCAGAATTTGCAGAAATGTCGACATCTCAATAAAACAAGCATCGGTCTTAGCCACTCACTTCCACACTATGCTCACAAGACATCTTCAGACCAGCTTTGCTTTTCTTGGCTCATCAAGATCGAACAATTCGTTTCTAGGACTTTTCTCACCATAAGGAGAAGACTCCTCTCTCTGCCCCTTCTCCCCAGGTGATGAGGACTCCGTTATCTCCTCCTCCCAATTTTCCTCTTCTAAAGTATTCCATGTCCGAGGATGCCTTCGCCCCCTGCTTTTCTGGGCCTTTATTTTTCTGACTGGGGGGGTCATAACTATAGAGTCCCTTAGAAGGTTCACCTTCTGCAATATCACGTTGCCCCTGGCTGCACTGCCTGCTTGTCTGGGTGTGAGAAAGTGGGTTGCAGCTCAAGGTTGACAAGGGAACATTTTCTCCTTAGGTATCCAAAGCATTAGAAAATAGCACTGTAATTGTCTTACGATTGTATCCAAGACCAGCTTAAGGTAATATTTTGGAAATGCACCTTGTCATGGAATGGTTTCCAATTTTGTTCTCCTAAGATAGTGATCATTTTTATGACATAAACCTTAGGACCTATGGTTTTCACACTCACTATGCAGTGTACAGTTTTTGCACTGTGTGGCTCCCATTACTTATGAAAACTTCACCCATTTGTACAGCGGCATAATTTACTGGCAAGCATCAAGTTACAAGTCCATTTAACGATCAAATCGTGATTCACACCTTTATAGTTATTTGTGTAATTAGTTAAAATATCAGTTACATCATTTTCGGTTCGGTATGCACAATGAAACGAACGAATCTGGCGAAGCATAAATTCACAAGTAGATGTTTAACACTGAAAACATTAAACTATACTGTGGCTGTGTGTTGGTTAAGGCTAAGGCTGGTTACAGTCAATCATAAGCAGCAGCCAGAGGACATTTTCGTTTCCCAGTAAATTACACCGGCACTGGGGAGAGAGCAGTTTATAAGACCAAGACTGTCGGCTATATTATACCGAAATGTGGAAACACATCCGACGTGCAAACTCATTCGTGACGAGCGTGTGTACGACCGCAGCAAAGCAAAAACAGCCTCAGCAAGTTAGTCTCCCAGTAGCATTTAGCTAAAAGACTAAACAAGAAATAACTACGAATCCACGGGTGTTTATCTATAAATATACATGGAGGTTTTAAGAGTCCTAGACCAAACCGGTGTGCAGTCACCTACCGAAATGCCCGCCACTTTTTTTCTGGGAATCGTTGGAACGTCAGAACGTTGGTTGCTATAGTTACTAGTCACGAGACAAGACGATTCCATTGAGCCGCCAGCAGAGGGAGACTTGGTTTCGGGAATTGGTTTGGAAATGTGTTTTTACAATTAGAAAGTATACAATGCGTGGGCCTAGCATGTGTAATCAATCCCTGAATAGCTTACCAACACGGATAAAGTAACGGAAAAGTCTCGTCAAGCACAAAGGGTGTTAGATATACCTCTCAGGGTACCAATTATGAGTTATTGACATTGCAACACGATTCACCTGAGTGCTTCAGTGAAAACACTAGGGACCACGTTGATTAAAAACGGCTACTACTAAACGCGAGGTGGCTCGTCTCGTTTTACCGTTCTACCAATGTTATGCACGCGAACAACGATGGATCTTTTTCTTTGCAGCGAAGTGGGTGTGATTCTGCAGGGGAAAGAAACTGCATATCCACAACCTCCAAAGTGAAAAATACATTAAGGTTTATTAAGAGGCATCCAACGTTCAATTAAAATGCACTGAGAATTTAGGAAGAAAATATTCGTAGGTCTACAATTAAACTAAAATTTTGAACAGGCAAATCGATTAAACGTTTTTAAGTCGCCTGATTATATACATTTGTACAGTCAACATTGAAGGCTACACGCATCTTAGTCATGCTAAAGCATATCATTTTACTAACAGCATGAAATTATATGGTTACGAGCACCTATAAAGAACTGCGTCAGAGAAGTAAACATTTCTCCGGTATAAAAGGACAGTGGTCAAATAGTGCAGCAATAGCGGCAAATTAGCAAAAAAATAGCACTCTGGTTTGTGTGTGCAGTCAGTAATACTTCTACAAACATTACTGTCTCCACAGTATTAAAGGTAAGGTTTTATATATCCCCGTTTCTCTCCCAATAACTATGCAAAGCGCATCAGACAGTGACCAGTTTTTCCCAAAACGCAGAAACAGGGCAGGCAGTTTCGTAGAACTGCTCTGGATCAATATAGTTTGCAAACCACATTTATTAAGTGGTGAGCCAATAGAAATGCAATTCAAGTCCCACCACCAAGGATTTGCTTTCACTGCAAGAACATGTATCGCAGTTAATATTTTGTACGTCATTTAGACACCTTTGGAGAGTTCTTGTAATGTTCAGGGGAAGACATGAGACAAGTCCATTACCATATCATAAGGACATGGGATGAAATTTGCGGGGACAAACTGAAGACAAGCAGGGATTACAGCTACTGATGTTACGGGGAAAAGTATTGTCTTCTAGACAAAAACGCAACCAAAAAGGGGATACTCATTTGGACTAATGCCAAAACAAAAGACACACCTTAAGTCGAACAGGGCTGACAAAATCATTTGGAACCAAGTTAATATGATCAAAATATTTTGCTGCGAGTCTTGTATATGCACACAAGGTGCTCTCATATTGCCTTTTTCTTCATAAAACAGTAAAAAAAAATGTTTTTAAAAGTGTTGTTTGGGTGGCACATGAATACAAATAGAAACTTTAATGTACAATATTTACAAGTTATGAATTATGTTCAAACATATTATAAATGCATACTAAATGTGTATAAAAAGCTCTATGCAGCCAGATACAGAAAATTAGAAAATGTCACTTAAGAAGGCACAAAAACCCTAGAACATGCAGAATAACGTGTTTTGTGCAACATAGCAAAACTACAATGATTCACAGTAGATTACTAAATGTAACTATTACCCTTAAATTAAACATCTTTTGAAATACGGTGATGCACAAAATGTCTCATCACAGTGAAAAAGAAAAAAAAAAATTCAAACAAGGGAGCCGTCAGAGACTACAGTGAAATGTATGGTGATACATTCAGTGACATTTAGAGCACACTAATTTGCACCGACCCACACATGACCTTTATCCAACCTGCCAGCACAGAGTTTTAAATTTGTTTATTGTAGAATAATAGATCTAAGCCTGCAAAGGGTTTTCTCCCCCAGATTACATTCTGTCATTAAGGTCTTCAGAATGTAATCACTCCCCAGAAACCGCTGCAAACATGAAAAGTATCAAATGTTTCAGACAAGCTTTCTGTAAATAGCCCTCAAGGAAGAGTCCGTTTTCAAGTTTCCATTCCAGAACGCTGTGTCCCCCTGTCCAGTTTTCCATACAAGCAAGCTCACGGCTTCCATCAAACTCAAATGTGGAAGGCCAACCATAGCCTACCTACAGCAGGGTGCACGTCATCTCACTCGGTGACCCTTGACCACGACATGCAGTCTTGCTACATTCCGGCAAATTCCCACTTGCGCCCACTCCAGGATGGCAGCTTCCCTACCTGCCTAACAGGTGCATGCTGAGCCACATCTGGCTAAGCATCCCTAAGGTGCTGGACAGGAGCTATCTCCACAGAAAGCTGAAGCGACAGGCCCTCATGTGAGCGTGCCATGTGTAGGGGAGTAACAGACAAACACAGACACTCTGTTCCCAATCAACCCAGAGTACAGAGTGCTGGGTTGCCCTTCTCACTTAAAAGTATCTGTCAGAACCTTCTGGAACAATACCACAAGAAAGACCAAAACAAGAATTATCCATGTTCCAGATTTAATGTATAGATCCGTGGGAAAATAAACATTATTTTCTGCTTTTATATTACACATTGAAGACTTGTTACAAAATAAACCTTTTCTCCTCATTCAAATAACTATTATTCAAGTCTGTTTTTTAATTATGTACTGTAACAGTATACCCAAGTACTTACATCTCTTTTAATTCTTCCCTCTCTACAGTTAAATCAACTGTTCTACATTCATCTGCTGGTAAATGTATAACTACTTTGTCTTACCACCCACACCAGTTCACAGGACATTCTGGTACCCTCAGCGGTTGTTCCCCCCACTGAACCCAGGAAATTCATGTGCAGGGAATAAATCACATAATGCCTCTTCTCAGATTTCACGGCCAGCATTCACATTCACAGAAGTAGAACCTCCAGCATTATCTCTGGGTGAGTCAAATGTTCCCTTGCTTAGGTCTGCTCAGAGCTTGTGCATGGTTACACCAGTCGTGACTAAACCCTGAAGCACTACTGATGCATGAGGACCCAAGAATGGCTCACAAAGCAGATAGGACTCTTCACAGTCACAATGCATTACTGCAGACTGCTGAATGAGCTTTTGCAGTATCCTTGGTGCTCAACTCAGGGAGCCAACAGCAACTATTGACTAATAAAGACATATCCAAACCATTCAAGACTGACTTCTGGCTCCAAACAAACAAAATACTCTCTCCTTAAAGGATCCAGATCTGTTCATGTCTTGATGTTTCATTAATGCACACTTAATAATTTAAAAAATATATATCAAAGTGAGCCGGAGCAAGCATGCCTCTTTACAATCACTCAGCCTCAAGTTCAATAACCAGTTAGAAGGGAATGGCCTTTGTCGATTGTTTCTCACAGGATAACCAATCACACAAAGAATATGTGCAGCATTGCATGTCTTGGGCCCTTTTTAGTATGACTAACAGCAGAGACCCATTTCTCCACCTCCTTTTGTTGCACTAAATGGCATCATAAGCCCGAGAACAGGCTGAAAAAACTAAAATCTAAACTGATTGCCTTCAGTCCTGTAACAGACCAGACTCCAGCTTACCCTCATGTACTCCTGTGCTGCTCCCTTTAACCCACTCTGCATATTTTTTCCTGCCCAGGAGCCATCCCATCTCACCCTGCATCTCCCCACTAGCGTGACCACAGTGTGGGCGATATCCCAAATGATATACAGCCCCATCTCACCAGACCTGGGCTCTCTGCTAAGCTTCACCAAGGTGCCAACACACACATGCATGTTCCAGTTTACCTCCTTACTTGACTTTCAGAACTTGCTCTACTCCACATTCCAACCTTCCTCTGTCTTCAGAGTATACCGTCTACAACCACTGTTTACCATTAACCATGTTTATATCTTTTCATTGTTTACATTGTTCTCTTTTAAGCACAGGTCAGGTTTTTTTTTTTTAACCATACCACTTACATACCCAGAGGTAGTATATATTTAAACTCAAAGATAATGCTTCTCATGATCCAGTCATACCAAACGCTCTTCCAGTAAATTCCCATAAAAACTACAGCAGTGGTGACAAGCAAATGGAACAAAAATGGGGAAAAGTGCATGAAAAACATTAACATATTTTTGTGATTCACAGATTTCAATAGTCCCAAAACTCTGTAAACACAAAACCACTCCGGTTCCAGTGACTGCAACTGTGCAGTTTATACTCCCAGGCTGTTGGGGGCAGTGCCTGCTTATTGTGGCCCGCCCAACCAGTTGAGTCTAGTTTTTGATTTCCAAGATGGAAGGGTTGTGGTCCAGGATAGCCAAGATAATCTTGTCCATGTACTGCCTGAGGCGAAAATTGATCTCCTCCTGCTCCTTCAGGGCTTCCATCAACTGCCAAAGAGCATCACAAAATTAACACTTGACATGAGACTACATATTCAGGAAAACATCACCCTCTTTTCATGAGCCTTTTGAAGCTAGACATGTATATAGTCACATCTCACAGACACACTCAAACATACCACCTGAACATCCACTCACCTCATCCCGAGATGCATTGTCTATCTCAGCAGCCAATGACTGAGCTTTTGTCTGGGTCGCAAAGAGGTTCTTGGCCTCGTACAGGCTCAGGCTAAGAATTTGCCCATTAAGGTCTTCATTCTGGTCCCGAAGCTTCTGGTTTTCCTGTAAAAATGGTGTGGAGGGACAACTTAGTCTGGGGTAAGGTGAGGACCCGGATCGACCTCTGCCTTGGCATTCCCAGCCCACAGGTGGACCTCCTACTGGACAACAACCTGTCCTTAAGCACTATCTTCTACTTACCCCCTGCAGTGAATATCATTCAAGGCACATGGCAGCAAGATTTGTAAGCTGAAGATTCCCAGTTCAAGTCCTAGTACAGCTTTGTTGTTGCACTCTTCAAAATAGGTACTTAAATCAAATGGCTCCAGTAAAGCTATACTTCTGTATCAAAGAGTGAAACATGTTTTGGAAAGAAATACCAAATACCTCTTTTTCACTATTGCTGTGTCAGTATGGGTGCCAGTGCTGACAACGAGCTGGTTCTCAGGTGGTGCTCAAGTAGCACAAACCAAGAACTGGCCTGTATTTCCACTGGTTAAAAACAACATCTATAACAGATGGCGAGTACACACGACGGGTATGTAACATTTCTGAGTTTGTTAAAAGAATGTTTTTTGATGGAGAATGTTTAGGCTAATGCCAACTTAAGCTCTCGTTCATAGTTAGCTTTAGTCAAAACGTTCTTTATGAAACATTAGCTAGCTACATTACACAGCATTACTAATTCATATTTATAACCAATTATTTGCTGCATTTTTTGGTGTGCAGACAATGTCACCTGGAGTTTGGGCTTACCCACCAAGCCATTGATGGGACACAATAGTCCCTAGATTCAATCAGATGCAATTAATCCAAATCTTCAGTTTCACCAGTTATTTGACTACATATACTCTCTGGATCGCACTTTGAAGGCTGGCTAGTAACAATGAATACAGGACAGTGGTGGGATACTTTTAAGCTTTTTCCATCCCTCGCCACTTTGTGAGAGGTCTTTTCTTGAGTATTTTTCTTTTATTTGTTAAAAATTTGCTCCATACTTCGAATGCAACCTGCTCTCCTCAACGCTACTTTAATTTCTGATTATTTTCAACACTAAAATCAAACAAAACATCAAACACCGGAAATAACAAATGTAGCTCTGCTGAAGTTTATAACACATTATAGCCCCTCCCCATATGCAGACGACACAGGTGCGCAGTTTTAGACCAGTGTTTCTCTTTAGCCGGGCTGGACCCAGTTTTTCAGGCATGGTGCCAGTTGACTGGCAGTGGAAAAGCATGGAACCTGTTCCAAACATGGCACCAGCACTGCATTGGTGGAAAAGGGGTATAAGCAAATGACTGTTCTTGTCTGACCATCTTCAATGGGTTTTGGATGGGGTGCCATCCTGTCAGTAAAAATGTGTGGTTATTCACTGTTAAGTCATGGAGTCAGTGGACGACTACGAGGACAAAGCGGCATGCAGTTTTTAAAGCACTGCATGAACCTCTATGTATTCAATTCAATAAAAAAAACTATTTGTCCCCGAGGGGCAATTAAGGACAATTAAGGATGATGGTGTTATTCCAGGGTTAATGGATCAGAGAGGCTTTTGGAAACACGCATTACCATAAGACTGGGAAGGAGTCGGGCTCCAACAGAAACAAGTTGCTGGAGCTCACAAGAAATGTCCTGGGGGGTTATCTTCTGGGTAAACAAAAGCAGAGGGCGGGACGTCAGACCAGGAGGGGCAAATGTGCTATTCTGACACTCATAATTTTTGTGGAACAAAGCGCGGCCAATGCCACAATGCCACAGCCCAGCTTGTGTTCCATTCTTGTTCGATTACCCTTCACTGGCATTCAGACTTGAGAGGACTGCAAACGGAGGGGAACTGAGGGGAGGCCTGCGAATGCCACATGGCACTTGGTCCCCGCTGAATAGCACCTTGATGGGGAGACCGGTCCGAGCAGCTACATCACAGAGAGCCACAAGGGCCAGCATAAGGCAACATGGTTTCCCTTTCAGTGCATGTTTCTGGAAAGGCGGCGGCGGGGGGGGAGAGATTTATGTCGTTAGCAAACCAGTGTGTGGCTGTTGTCAAGGCGATCCTTTTACAGGTGCATGGGGGGGGGGTTGGACCTCGGCCTGGAGTCAGAGTCTTTTGTGAAGAAGATATTAATCATTCCAATGTACAAGTCTGAGATGTTGTCTCAGGATATACGAGTACATGTCTTTGCTGCAGGATATTATTTTTGAGTTTCCACAAGTGTTAACGTTCAAAACAAAGGACTGAATAGATGATGGTTTTACAGGATCTGTGTCCTGAAACAACTTGCCTTCGTGAATATTACTAAAATACAGTGCTTAAAAAGTGCAAGAAAAGTACTGCATGTCTTACAAGAAAAAAAAGTCTCAATACTTATGAATAATGTGAATGATCTTTCAGAGACTAGCTGTCACCAGGCAGTTGAACAAATGTTCCTGAGAATGGGCAGGGCACTAAATAATATCAGCTGCTGCCCAGGCAGTGTTAGCATAGTGTACAAGGTCATCAGTCACTATATGCAGCTAATCGATCTAATCATCACCATTACGGTGTCACGACATCAGCGGCACTCCATGACAACGGCAGCCCCCACCTGCTTCAGACGCTTGTTATCATTCTCCAGCTCCAGCTCGCGGCTCTTGGAGTTGAATTCCGACAGGCTCGAGGAGGAGCTACGGCCCCTTCCAGGCCTCTCGGCCTCCAGCTTGAAGAGCTGCAAGTGCTCCAGCTCTCGCCGCAGGTCCTCGATTAGCTGGGGAGCGAGGAGACAGTTGCAGGAGGTCTTAGGCTCTGCAGTAAAAAGCCCAACAGCAGTTGGCTAGAAGCAAGTGTGTATGCACGTCAAGCAATCTTACAGCTTGCATGGCCTCCCGCTCCTTCTGGAACTCGTGCCGGTTCTGCCGCAGCTTGTCCATCATCTTCTTATAGAGGTCCATCTCATCCTTCAGGCGCAAGCTGGTGTCTTCCAGCTTGTCAGTCATTCGCTGCTTCTCCTGCGTGAACAGAGATGCACAAAGACACGCACAAGGCAATCACTGCCGTTGTCCACAGCTGCCAAGTACTACAATTCCTCTGAGCAGGAGAGAAAACGGATAGATGGACAACATGCCTTTTTTTTCCCCCCAGAACAAATTCTCTGTTGTATTTTAATGCAACTGCAAAAAGCACACCAAACAGCTTGCTGATCATCTTGTTGTTCTACAATGTCGAATTTACACCATGTCATTGGGTGCTGGGGAAGTCACATGATCACGTTATGTGAATTAGACTAACAGTTTGCTCATGGGTAGGCTCCCCAACTCAAAATAGATGTGTCAACAAGCAGCTTTCACACGTTCCCCGTTCCAAACAGAGTGCCGATTAGTGTTCTGACTAAGAGGGATATTTTAAGGAACGTTTCTCTGACTTCACCCGTGTGTGTTGAGACATTAGTAACAGCACACAAAGAAAGAGCATCCATGTTTCAGAGACAGCAACACCATACTGTTTAGGACACATCTACCCTGTGTACTGCTGGAGTTAGTTATGTCTCCCCAAATTATGGGCCTCTCCTCCAGGTACCCTACTGGAAAGGAGGCTTGCCAGTCAGCACAAACCTCATCCAGCTTCTCTGTCTGGGACTTCAGCTTGCACAGGTTGACTTTCATCTCCCCGTTCTCCTCTTCCAGCTGCTGGAGTCTGTGGTGGGGAGAGAGCCCTGAGTTAACAGGAGCACCACCCGGGCGTCCTGCTCCACCTGGATTACTGCTGCACTCGCTTATGCAATATAAGCACTATGCTACACTCCCTTTAGCCAGGTCATGCTTGGAAGTCCCTGCCCAACACTGACAAATGACACACCCCCTTTTATGTATGTCCTACTCATCCTTCTTCCTAGGATTTGCACACCCAGCTAACTGCTCAGCCATTACAGCATGCACCTTACTTGGCTGCTATGGCCGTTCCCAGCTATTGTATACCCTACCTAGTGCCCAGCCCAAAATACGACACTCTCATCCTGCTTTTTTTCGTCACAGCAGAAGCCTGGCACAGCCAGCTGCGGCTCGCCCCCTCCTGCCCAGCTGTGGGCCGCCCCGTATGTCAAGCATCCAGGGGCCAGGCGGGAGGGCAGCACCTGTTGCTGAGCAGCTCGATCTCTGTGTTCTTCTCCCTCTCCAGCTTGCTGTAGGCGTCACGGTGCCTCTTCAGCTCCTCTTCCATAGATTGCTCTGCTCGTGCCTCCTGGTCCTTTATCTGCTCCTCCAGCTCATGAACCCTTGGGACAAAAGCAGAAGGAAAAAAAATGGTCTATATACATGAAGTATATAGAACTTCAGTATTGAATTTGTTTAGCCAAGAGGTGTTTTTGACTCAGAAGGAGCGCTTTCGTTCACATATGACTTTTGATGCTTTATGAACACCCAATGAGACCCAACCGTGGGTACGGGGGCGTGGAGCGCATTGCTCTGGTGTGTCTACCTGTGCACCAGCTGCGTATTCTCCTGCTTCAGCTTGGACTTCAGATCTCCATTCATCAGGCTGTCATTCTCCAACTCTGTTACTTTCTTCTCCAAGTAACTCACCTATTTGAGTGTGTGGGAGAGAAGGGGAAGGGATTTAACAGCCATTTATGTAATACACCAGCTAGTTTGTTGCTTTATAAATTTATGCATAAAAGATTTGTCAAGATCGGTCCTGCCACGTGTTTCCCTGTCTGGCCAACTCGTGTCACTGGTCATCCCATTTTGTGCAGTCCTGTGTGCTTCACAGGACGTAGTGTGTTCCCCGGTTCCGCAGGCCGCTGCATAGCTAAATGGGCTGAGTGTGTGGCTAGGAGGCATACGTTCCTTCCATCATTGCTGATCATGTTTGAGTGTTTTACATTTTGGTTCTTGGTTTATTTCTGTTTTGTTTTGCTGTTTTTCTGCCTGGTTCCTTGTTCTGTACCTTTGTTTTATTCCTGATTGTGCCCCAGTTTCATAAGTCTTGTTATCATGGTATCTCCTATGTGTTGTTAACCCTCAGCTGTGTCTTGTTCCATCCCCAGTGTTTGGTTAAATCTTACGGTCTACACCTGCCCCTCATGTAGCCCTCCTTATCTGTGTATTTAAGGGCCCGCCCTCATTCTGCTCTTCATTTGGTCATTGTGGTTGTTTTCGTGTTTGCTCCTGTTTAGATACATGTCCTGTGTTAGTTCCTGTGCTGCTGCATTTGTTCCTGTGTTGCTCCCTGATTTGGTTCTTCTTTTCTACCTGCCTGTGATCAGACCCCTCATGGTCTGTATTGTTCTATCTCGCTAATAAAACCCCAGTTCTACAGAGCTGCTTTGTGGATCGTCCATGTGCCATGCCACACCACCATATCAAGGTTAGATTAGAGTGGAGGAAGTTGTTTTGTCTAGCTACTAATTTCAGTTCCTCAGGTCACAATAGTTCAAATGGCCAACAGGCTCATGAGTCTGCCTCCATATTTAGCAATTATGGAAATAAAGTCAAACGGTTTGCGGTTTTATTAACCCATATATAAAAACTGCTCTTCTGCCCATAACTGAAAGCCTGCAGGCAAAGTACCTCCCGGTATGTGATTTGCAACTGTTGTTATAAAATGTAGAAGATGTTGTACTGATATTTGATGTTAATTATAACCAAAAGGGGAAAGAAAAAGCCCAGGGCTTCGAAATCTTTGCATTATGTAATGTAGGGTGGTCTTAATTAGTCAAACAAGATATTTGTTTTGAATAACGAAAATTTGAATTCTCTCTTTTGAATTTTCACCTCAGAGTAACCATCTGGCTGCAGTTGCAAGAATCACTGTAAGACTCACGATACAATCACTGCAGTCTGAGTACATACATACAGTACATAACGTGTCTGAGGATAATTGTTTCACAAGAAGTAGCACTCAACATAGAGATGGAAATCCCCTGGCTGACATTAGCATCAGGAGCGCAGGCGGACGTTGTAAAGCGGCCGACGGCGTTCCCACCTTCTCCGTGATGTCTGCATCACAGGAGTCGATGCTGTCCCTGAACAGGTCCTCCGTGCTGCCATTGCTGCTGCTCAGGTTGCTGTTGTGGAGGAGCTGCCTGGGTGAGACACCAAGGAGGCATACAGCTCAGCTGAAGCACAAGAGAATAGACCAGCAACGGCTCCACATTTGGTCAGGCACAAATGATCAAATCTCCATAGAAGCTTGATGTTGGTCTCTAAATGTAAAATGAAGAGATCCTCATCCATCCATTGAGACCAACTAAGTTGGTCATAACCCTCTAGCTAGAGGTTTCACAGTTAAATCATTGACTTAAGCCTGTGAGTCCATCCAGTTGGGAGTCTGGGAGGGTGAGGATTAAGGTTACAGTGTTTTTCAAACAGGTCCCGAGGGACCCCCAGACAGTCCACATTTTTGAACTACCAAGAGCTGGGAGGTAGCAAAAACGTGTACCGTCTGGCGGTCCCAGAGGACCACATTGAGAGATGCTGCTTTAAGTCCCTGCTCATCTAAACTGCAAGTTCTCTGCTCCTCGACTAATGCAATGACTTCATATGTGGGCACCATTAGCCAGATTGTTAAAATGGAGGAGACTGGAGGTGGACTAGGAATAAACACATGTAGAGTCACTGGTGCGCACATGAAAATGCTGGTTCAACAAAGAGTCTCTACGAGTGGAGGCAGTCTCAGGATATTACTAGGACCAGCAGATTTGCACTAACACTCAGTGCACTCAGTGTGTCTACTAAACCTTACCGTAAAACACACGAATGTCAACGGAATAAAAAATGTTCCTCTTTCTAAGTTAGGAAGTCCAGCACTGAGCAGGAAAAGGAGAAGCAATGTGTGTGTTTGTGCATGCTTCCGCCTTTCCTTAAATCACACAAGTCAATAACAGATACACATTTAAAGGCCAGAGGACAGTAAATAATTAACCAGGCAATAGCGAAAGGGAATGAGAGTTTGCTTACCTTCCAAATGCTGTGCTGGAGATCATTCTGTTGGGGCTGAAATAAAAAAAAAGGATAGAGAGTAAATTCCTATTACCCCACACCTATAAAAACAGACAAGCACTTCAATGATGAATGACATGCTATATGAAATTGCAGAGGGAGAGTAAGGTAACCAATTTTCATGATAGCTCAAGTGTTTTTTTAGCATAGCATTTGTCCCGATTCTATTTTAGGGATCGCTGCATCTGTGCTTGTACTGGTGCAAGACAGACTCATTTGCAGAAACATGTACTGCAGAGAGAGAAGGAAAGTCACACACACTGTGATGGCTGCAGTGAGGCTCCTTTGGCTTGGATCACTGTCACTGGTCCTCCCTACCCAGCAGTGCCCCCAGACAGCTGCTTCCTCTCACTGGAAACGCGCCCCCCCCCCCCCCCCGGCCGCCCCCGCCCGCGGGAGGTGTTCCTTTGTTTCTGTTTCGTCGTCCGACGGTGTCTGAAACGGACGTTTTCGCTTCAACCACACAACGAAGCCTGTAATTATATAAAGAGGACCGGTGAGGGATGTGGGCCAGACGCTTTGTCGTTTCCTGATAGTCCTTCAGGTACAGGTGAAGAGAAAGGGGACACACTGACACACACACACACATACACACACACACCGTGTGCCTGCAGAGACATCCCCCCCCCCTCGAAACAGCAAGCTGTAGCCAGATGCAGGTTCAAGATGAGCTGCTGTTTTATTGGGAGGCTTGGTCTCCGCGGAGATTGCATCACCATGACTCCACAATGCCCGGGTTTCCGTATAGCCGCATCTGTACGAGGTCACAATGTCCTAACCGCGTCCTCCTGTAGGAGGATGCGCTAACAGTCAAGCAGGACTCTTTTAAATTAAGAAATGCATTAATGATAATTAATCGCTAATGAGTTATTAATGATTAATTAAGACCGAGGTGCAGACTGGCACACAGCCGTGGGACACATGGCGGAGTCCTGCGGGGCAGACATGAGACCGACAGGAAGCTGGGCAGAGGATCCCCCAGGCCGGAGGGGTGAAGCTGAAGGCCAGTTTCTTGTAGCTGCCTTGGAACAGGAAGCTCGCACAGAGCAGATAGTGTACCGACGAAAAGTCTGGACACATCTACTGAAAATCAACAAGATAATGACCCTAAGGACACCGGGAGGTTGTGTAAGTATTGTTTTATCTTGTGAACAAGGAAAGAGATGGAGTGCTGTTACAGACAACCTGCCCCCACAACCCCCCGACCTAAACCCCATACTGTAGAGCTCTTTCGGATGAGTTGGGTTGAAGAGTAAGAGCAAGGAAGCCAACTTGTGCCCAGAACTTGTGGAAGCTTCTTGAGGACTGTTGGAGAAACATTCCAGGTGGCTACATCTGGAAGCTGGTTGAAAGAATGCCAAGAGTCTTTAATACTGTCATTGAAGCAAATAGCGGCATTTTTTAAGTCTAATCTTAGAGAAAGATTTTGAGATGTTGAACATTTCTCTTGGTCGTTGCAATATTTGATATGTATTCCTTCATTGCCTTAAGGCCTTATGTTATTCACCTCTATGAGGTGAATAACATAACTAAAACAGAGACAGACACATTAAAAGCAGGCATTTCTAGTCTTTTGACTGGTGCTGTACATTGTAGTCCAGTCCTTTGTGGCTCCATTATGGGCATCACTCAGATTATGATTATGGTCCTAATTTCTTGTCTAGCTGACGCTCCCCACCAGCACCTGTCTATTGCTCCAGTGACGCTCAACACTCCACGCTCGGCCTGTGATTGCTCGATGATGGTACAGCGAACAGGAGGCAAGGAGATTGGGATTTTCCCTAATTAAACCCAGAGCACATTAGCGCTTTGCTACCATGTCTGTCTGACTTCATGCGGGAGGATGATAGCATTTAGCGTACAGAGGGCTGAGCACAGTGCATTGTGGGTAGGTGCCGCCATGCCAGCAACATCCGCCTGTCTTTTTCATGTGCGTGCTACATGTCAGTGCCCCCCCACCCCCCTGGGTTGCTCCATGAAAGGCCGGACGGAGAAAGCTACGGCAGTGATGGGAAACTAAACGGGCCGAGCAGGGGGCAGGAACTGAGGGGGGGGCATAAAGCCAGCAGAGACGAATCCTGGCAGCTAGCGGTCACTCGCTTCACTGCACACACTTGACTTCCTCCCCAAATGGGTAGTGGGGGGGGAATAGCCAAAAAGAATGACAAGTCCCCCCAACATCTTCAGAACCCCCTCCCAGGAAAAAAAAAATTAAGTTCCGGCCTGGACTTGGCCAGAGTGCACGAGTAGCTTACCCAGAATTCACTGCTCCGCAACACTGAATCCTATCCACAATGCATTGCTCCACCAAGGAGACGATAAAAACAGAAGCTGCCCCTCTGTACATGCGATTTTCCCACAATGCACTGCTCCATGGGGCACACAGCCCACCCAGAATGGGAAGGTGATGCACGAACAAAACACATTTAAGAAGTTTAAGCAGCTAGAGATTGCAGTTGAATCAGGAATCAGTCACTTTGATCTAGGATGTGCAGCGATTCATGGTTTCTGTCTGATAATAGCAGGGTTAGGCCCTTGCTGCTTCTGATCCGGCCTGGGTGTGATGGCTGGACTTCCTGCCAGAGCAGGAAACAGACCCTCCTGAGAAACTACTTGCCGTAATGGGCAAATTAACAATAACAGAGTTATCTTAAGCATGCCAAAGTAAACAAGCTGTACATACTCCCGGGCCCCTCCCTGGCCGGCCCATGACTCTCAGATCCCAGGACCAGTGTGTACATTTCACACCCTGCTTTCCGCCCCCTGCTTGGCTGCAGTTACAGGGCCATAGATCAGCGACAGGCTCTCTCAGTGCCCCCTCCCCAGGAGGGATCAAGGGAATTTATTTCTGTTTAATTAGCTTGTTTACATGAGCCTGGGGAAAATGACTAGAGCTTCGCGGATGCAAGCCAACAAGAAAGGCACAGAGAACCCTGAAGGGGGCGCTATGGTAGGGTGCTGCCTCATATCCACTCCCAGGATATGCATTTCATGTTTTCCATAAAGACAACACAACAATATAAAGAAGGAAAACAATGGAGTAAATAATGAAAAAAACAGAGATGTCTCTATTCTTCAGTGGGGAGCGCTGTACCCTCACACCTATAGGGTTGTGGGTTCGAATCCCACCCAGGTCCTGAAGCAGAGTCATACTGAGAAATGGGACCTTTGGCTATCAGGTGACTGACAAATATCAGGAGATCATTGGATGGTCATTTAGCGAAGGGGGCGGGCTAGAGGCTGACGGATGTGTACTTGGGCGTGAGCTCTCGCTGTGTTACAGAACGATGAGTTCTGGCCAGTGCAGCAAGAGACAGTGCCCCCTGCAGACCTGGGAAAATATAGCACCAGTGTGTAAACTTGAAGGGGTGGGAGTGCTCATGCACACATGACTCACAGCCCTATGTATTACAGAACGTCCCCCGCCCCACACAAACACACACACACAGACCTTCTGCTGGCTGTCTGTGTGATGTTTACCCCGCTGGGACATTTCTTGAGGTGTGGAACTACCATACTTTTTTCCCATGGGACTGGCATATGGGGGCCAAAAGGCCTCATCTTATTCTCCGTAATGGGTCCCCCTTGGCATGGGGGGGAGGTAATTGAGAAGAAGGCACAAATCAGGGCTTTTCAATCTGAACCTCCCCCTTTAAATCCTGGTAGATTGGGTGTGGCCTAAAAAGGTGGCCGTGGTTTTGAAAAGACGGGCAGGACTGGGGCGGTGTCCTTACAGACGTTGCTATAGCAACCTGAAACGCACAGCTGTACCTGATTTTCATGCAGAGATCGCATAGCCTCTGATGGGGGAAAAATGCCCCCATCTGCTTCTAAGTTCCAGTCCACCGTCGCATCCCGGCAGCTGAGTTGCTCCATTCCTTTGTTTCTGCTCCATAGAAATAAAATGTTGTCCCCCCCCCGCCCAGCATCAGCGACAGAAAATGGGACTTGTTATGAGGCCCCATAACTGAGCCCCTTTGTGCAGGACTGTGGACACCTGCCAAATAAAATGACTTTTCACCACTGTGGTCTTTGAAAACATCAATTTCCCCGATGCTCTCAGATATCTAGAGATAAAAACACACACATCACATTCTGATTACTTTTTCGACCATCTCCACTCGGAAAATAGCTTTTCAGATGTTGTACTGTGAGCGAGGCGGGAAGCAGTGCAAGGCCAGTCGCTAGTCCCCAGAAAGGTGTTATTAGTCGAGAAGAATTTTTAAAAAGTTACATTACAGGCCTGTGGATCTTCTGCTGTTTGTCACTGCCTTGTGTCACATACTGACCTAGATTTTCATCAGAATGTGCTGGGGGAACAAGTGAGTGGCTGTCAGATTGGCATGTGAAGCAGCACACTTTTGGTGCCGCGGAGACGAACAGAACGCGGAAACAAACAGGCAAGCGAACTAATAAACCAGCAAATGAACTAACAAACAGGCAAATGAACTAATAAAGGGGCAAATGAACTGACAGATAGGCAGATGAACAAATGGCAAATGAACTATCAAACAGGTAAACGAATAAACAGGCAAACAACTGGCAAACAGGCAAACGAACTGACGAGTAAGTGAACAGGAAAATTTACCAATAAACAGGCAAAAGAACAAATGGACAAGGAAAGTAAAAGAATGGCAAACAAATACGCTAATGAAGTGACAGGAAAACAAATTAAAAGACTGACAAACAAATAGGTAGATTAACTGACAGGTAAGCGAGCTAAGAAATATGAAAATTAACTAACAAAGAGGCAAATGAACAAACAGGGAAACAAACAGCTGAAAGGGGTAAACATCTACACCTTTGTGAAATACCAAAGTGAAGAGCGCAAAACCCCTGAAAACACACAGGTGACTCTAGAGGTGTGTGTGTTTGTTGAGAGAGATATAGGGTGTCCCTGCCCTGTGCCCCATGTTTTACAGGATACGATCCAGGTTCGCCAACACGGTTTCTGAAAAAGATGGATGCATTAATATTTTATGTCTTTTCAAAGCATTCCTACACACAATGGCAGGGAATGTACATAAAACTGACATTATGCTGAAAAATGTTGCTCACTGGAGTCAGTAAAGGGGATTCATTTCCCATATTGCTGCTGATGTCTATGGGGTGTAACTGCTAAGTGTATGAGTGTCTCCATCTCACTGCTGACAGCTGACCCGTCTTTGCTGGACCACGTCCGCTGCCATCAGTGTTATGTCATCATAAAAACACCCCTCCCCTTTCTCAAATATTAAAACAATGCCGCGATCCTAAAAGAAGAGACTTTCATCCTGCACTTTTTTCCAGTTTTTAATCCTCCGATTCCCATAAATCCTCAATGCCATAAAATGGCAGTGTAATTTAGATTATGCCAAAAGCTACAGCGATTTATCCAACAGAAAGTGAAATATGAAAATTTCCATCTATTACTTATGTAGACAAACCCACTCAATATATTTTGCCATGACCGTCACTTCTATCTGCTCTACACCAACATTCTTGGCTACTTTGCCTTCTTTAATAACTACTTCAAGGTCTCTGTGGGACTTGAACCAAAAACCTCCTGGTTCCACGGCAGCAGGCACCCTGCCGCTCATCACACAGCATTTAATAACACTTGAAAAATAACTAGGGCAGGCCACTTGCTTAGACTGTCAGTGCGCTAAAAAAAGCACAAAACGAGACCCACTTTTCTGGGTCTTTGCGATTGTAACGCTAGCATGGACGGGCCAGCCTGAGCTCCAGGTCCGCATGCAGTGGCGAGATACTAACACAGAAACGTGAAAGGTAACACCGATTCCCACATAAAGGGGCCTCTGCCAGACTCGGGCAGATTTCTCTCGGAGCTGAGAGCCGGATTTACACGTGGGCGACAGCGAGAGCCGCAACAGAGGGGTGGGGGCCGGCGTAATTCTGCAGTCACAGATGAGTTGAGGAAT
>JAODLD010000101.1:9601009-9617810 GCA_026781065.1 Mormyrops boulengeri
TCCTGTCCGGCGCCCCCTCCCGTCCCCCGCCCCCCGCCCCCCCCCCCACTTCCTGCCCCCCCCCCCCCCCCCCCCCCCCCCCGTTCCGGCGGGGGGGCGGGGGGGCGCCCCCCCCCCCCCAGAGGCCTGCTCCAGGAGGGGACCGGCGTCATGTCCCTCTGTTGGGCAGCAGCCGCGCATCAGCACCCAGCCTGGGCTGCCTTCAAGGTCAGTCAAGGGCCCTGCTGAGCTGCCACAGCTTAGCAACAAGCTAAACAGCACCACCTTCCACTCCAGTGTGGCACCACCGTGCATAGGGAAAGCTCCAGCAGATCACAGGGAATCAAGTCCACCCATCCAGATTCAGCTTGTACATGATACAAATACAAGTTTTATTAGAAAGGTGTTAAGTATTACATATCAGGTATTGAGTTGTGGGTTGCCAAATTTGCCTGAATGTTAATTTTCAATTTTCATAAAGCAACACTGGTTTTCACAGCCCCTAGTTTCAATAAAATATCACCCCATTGATCACTTTGTAGGCGACGGACGTCGTAATCAAGCAAACATTTTCCACCAAGTCCAAACTTCAGGAAGATCAGTGGCTTTTCACCATCTTGCACTGGAACATAAATCCAGCACCAATGCACTGTAATTTTGCATCACGGGATGGAGCACAGAAACTTGGGCGTCTCCTTTGCGTGCATGAGGCTGAGCCAACAATCCAACCAATGATGATACGCAGCAGAAGAGTCTGGGAAAATAATGTCTAAACTTCAGCAACGCTGAAGGGGAAGAGAGATATTCACTGGCAGGTTGCAGTCTAAACAAGTCACGTGAAACAGTACCAATAATAAAGCAATATAGTACTACCCAAAACTTATCTTATAGCTAATCCTAGACCTTAAACCTACAGCCACATCACACCAGCTCCTTAAGCACTGAGGTAAACGCAACCCCTAATCTTCTCTGTGGTGGGGGCGGAGGGGGGGTTGTATATTAAGAGTGTTAATCGTGCCAGGAGCATCCCTGCCATCTGTAAGCCGCTCCCTGTCTCCCAGTCCCAGACTGTGACCGCGGAGGGGAATCGGCCTCCCGCCATCAGCCGCCTGGGTACAGCCGAGACGTCACCCAAACTCCCACGGGGCTGACGGTGACCACACAGCTAGAAAAAGCAGGAGCAGAGGCTAGAATGGACCAAAATATCCAACACATTCATTCTACAAACACTTTTCGCCAAATGTCCAAGCCAGGCAGGCAGCGCATCACAAACATACGAATGTCAAGGAGACGACTAGGCATAAATGCAGCGAGGCTGAGCATTCAATTTGATGCCCAGTTACAAATGTAAGCAGCATAGGAGCAAGAGGCACACAAAAAGGAAGAATCTAAGACAAATCGGTGATGATATCCAGTGACTGGGCTGTGCTGGAATGTACTACAATGTACCAATTGCAAGGAGTGTGTGTAACTCATGGAAACTCAGGTTCTGGCCACAACATTAGTTCAATATGTCCTAGTGACCAGTGCAGCAGTTGGATAAGTCAGATGAAAGACGCATCATGTTCCGAAATAGGCCAGCCTGTCCTTCACAGCTCAGCAGGGCCTAAAGGGTGCGGGAAGGGACCCACTGCATACTCCTGATGTACCGGAAGCAGGGGTGTGAGAGGAAACGCCAAACAGCTGAGACCGAGAACGAAAATGAATCACATGGCTTCTCATTTCATTGGCCGCTCATTTAGTAAGATAGCCAGCTCTCTCGCAAAACAGGCAGGACCAATACGAATCTCCAAAGCGGAGATATTTAATAACCTCAGGAGGCCTCGACTCAGTGAAATCTCAAAAATCTAGCGTCTGGGGGGGAGCAAAAACGTGGACTGTCTGTGGGTCCCCAAGGATCGGGTTAGGAAACACGGACAGAGAACGAACTACAGTAAGCAGCACGGGCTTGTCGGCCTGCGTGAGTGTCTCTCTGTATGCAGCAGTCAACACCCAAGTCCCGTTACCTGAATCAGGGACTCTCAAGCGAGGGGGGGCTTATCAGTACCTCACAGAAGGTTCTATATTAACAAAACGCTGACTCCAGGAAAAGCAGAGGTCATCATTTGGGACACACATGGCCAGGTGTGTGCCACTTTAAGCTCACAGCTACAGTAGTAGGTCTCCATGAAGACGGGGGAATCTCCTGAAGGGAGCCGCTATGTCTGAGGAAGCGGCAGCGTCTGGAAACCGGTGCCACCTGCCACATTCAGCTTAAAATTTCAAATATTCGAAACAGAAAAAAAGTTACATCCCCAGTTTGCTGACAGACATCACAGCTTCTCAAAGTTAAGCACAAGATATTCTTTTCACAATTTGTCACTTGCTGCTCTTAATTATTTCCCAGAATTGCCATAAAACTATTTTTGGGAAATGCTCCACCAAGCAGGGTATGGATTATAACAGTGTCTACAGACAGTATGCAGACCCTTACACTTTCTCCAGACCAGTTGATTCACAAGCACAAATCAGTTCAACCCATTTAGAAATTAGTCTACAGCATAAAGTGCAGAAAAATAGAAGGACTGAATACTTTTTTGAAGGGATATAATCGCTCTGACATTAATGAAGCCATTTCACATAAATTTAAAATAAATCAGCAGATTTCAGAAGAAAAAAACATTCCATCCCCTGTGTCCATATGTCATCTCTCACTACAGTAATTCAAGTGCTTTCAGCAGAGGTGGATAGTTCAGGTCCAGAAAGTAAAACTTTTCCCTTCAACCAACCAGCCCAACTACTCTGTGACTGTGACTATTTATACTCAACTAGCAAGTTAAAAGAAAATCTTGGTCTGAATTTTTAACTTTCTGCACCTGAACCTTCCCCCTCTGGTTTTCAGGAGATCCCACTTGAATACTGTGGGAATGTGTCTGCAGCAAATTTACTTGTTTGCACTATATGCACTGCCTTTGTGCTTTGTCTGTTCTGCACTACACGCATATTCATCTATACTCTAAATACTCGTTAATGTTTGCATCAGAATTTTCCCCCGGGAGCGATAAATTTGATCATAATCTTAATTTGAAGATTAATATGGACTTCAGTGTCCTCGGGGGGAGATCTCTGGACTGAAGGAGAAGCCACTATACCCACAGAAATGGAAACAGACCCAGAAACGAAGCCACGGTGCTTCACACTGAGCCGTTCTGACGCTTCCCATGACAGAAACAAGAGCTAAACAACTAAAAGAAGTCTGAGCATGAAACATGATAAACAAAAAACGGCCTTAGTCAAAGTTTTCTGGAAGATAAATAAACAACAGGCTACTGCAACAGTGAAGGATGCCATCCAATGAGTCAGCCCAACGGATGGGGAAGTGAAACTCTCTCACTCTAAAGGCATGTCTCACATCATACCATAGGAGGCAAGGCAGTGCCCACATTCCGCGTACTGACACCACCCCTCAGACAGCCATCAGAAGGAGCAGAGGTCAGGGGGGCTTCAGAGGCACTAACTGGCCATTCAAGCCCCCGGCTTTTATTGAACCCCACCCCACCACCCTACCCTGGGAAAACCCGAGGCTAGGCTGTCAGCCAACATGAATAAGATTATGAGAAGCTGAAACAGGATTAAGCATTCGACAACCCGCCTTGTTGAGAACTGCCAGCAGGGGGCGAGACTGAGCCTCACACGCGGCAGAAGTACTTACACTGTGCTTTTGACAGCCAATGAACTCGCAGCAAATTAATTACTTTTGTGCAATTAATCGAATTTTTCAATCATGATCTTGTCTTCTGAAGATCATCCAAACAAAATGGGAGATGATTATTTTGCCACATTTCCTTTCTCAACACTGCTCATGTTCGGTGGTGTTATAAACCCAGTGCTGCCCTTTCCAACCCCTCTGTTTGTTTTTCAGTTGAATTATATGTAGAGTTGTAGGAAACCCACTGTCAGACAAATGCTTTTAGAAATCCAATAAATGCATGATGATTACTCATTGACTTTGGAAATGGTGTTAAATAATTGTGATCCCGATACTGACCAAAAATAAATCATGATCGTGATCTCTGCCATAAATCAAGCAACACTAGTTTGAAAACTCCTAAAATATCGTTCAGCATACTCAGTCACAGGAAAATCACAGACTCTCCTCGTGAGACCTAATATTGCGGCACATTAGTCTTTAAGCCAAAACTGTTTAAAAGTCCACACAAACCATATGCTTTCCTGCTCCACATGAATACCCCCCCCCCATAAATACAAACACACACTAATTCTTTCAGCCTATTATAAGGAGAATCACCGGCCTCCATTTTATTATTAATGTAAAGCGTCTGCTGAAAAGGTACAGGGCATCTTTAACATTCACCAGCTTACCGGAGATACTCCTGAGCCTGCATCATACCCTCCATCTCCAGATGCCGTGCTGTTCTGCTCTTATTCGCATGCTGTGCAGGAACCCACCGAGAAGTTGTATGAATCACTAAACACAATTAAATTACAGTCTCCTTCGTTTACAGATGCGCTACAAAGAAGGACAACAGTTTGCTCGAAAGGGAATGATCTGCCACTGCACAGGCCGCAACACAATGAGAAGTAGGTGTGTTTAAGGGCAGCCCGGACTCACATGCACACAAAGAGACACGGAGGGGTACCAACGGCTGCCGGCCTGCCGCGATCGATACCATCAACCCCCAATTTGTTTAGCAACCTCCCGAGTCCTGCGATGGAAATCGGAGGTGACATGAAGCACTTGTTATTCTTCCAGCCAAGTTCTAGGACCTGATTCCCAGATCTGAGCCAGATGTCTGAAATCCATCATGGCAGCAGGATCCCTTTTGCAGGTCGTGTGGCGTTGCCCTCCCACCCAACACTGTATTGAATATCAATGGGGTCGACCTCAGCGAGGTTGATTAATTGCTCAAAGCATAGCCTGGATTAGGAGGCTGGTCTGTCGGCCTGACATTTTAGGGCATTGTCATTTGGCCATGACAGCTACGGTAGGGTGGCGTTATCCAGCTACAATGTTGAGATTTTAGTTGTCTTTCAAAGGCACAACTCCTCCTATTGACAAAGCCCAATGCTCTTAAAAAAGAAGAAGAGAGAATGCCATTCCTGTTGCTAGGCAAAGTTCAGGAAAGTCTTACAATGGGTTTGTAAGACCTCCGCCACCAACTGCACCCTGATAGAAACAGATCAGCTCTGGGTGGTTAATGCTTTTGTGACATTCACAGAAGTGTTGGTTAGCAAGCGCTGGATGATGCAACTTCACCTGACTCTGGCGAAAACCATCTCAGATAACAAGTTTAAATGGATTCCGGTATTGGCTTTAATTAACGTCTTGTTTCCTTAACACAAGCCCTGGGGATATTTCAGAGAAACTACTGCATGTTAATTAACTTGGTCAGGAGTGAGATACTGAACTCAGGTGCTCGAGCCCTGTCCTTCGAGTGCCTTAAGCACTACACCCCCTGCTGAATACGCCCATTCATGACAGCTAGTGAGCACTCCCATTTAAAGCCACCAAACCAGTGATGCACAGGCCACACTGCATCTCATAATTTTACACAACAGGGTAGGCTTGGGTAGTATTATAATAAAAGTGCATCCCACGGAATTTTGGTAACAAAATTAGCCAAGTGGTGAAGTGCATTACCAGTCGGCGAATTTTATTGCCAAGATTTCAAAATACCGGAATAGCACTGCATTTAAGAAAATACCATCAAAATAGAGCATACCGTGATACAATGTCTGGACGGTATGATGGTATGAAGAATCAGATACTGCCCAACCCTACATGAGGAAACCCCCCTGCACTGAGAGTTTCGGACAGCAGGTTCGAACAAGGCAATGACCACCCACACCATGCAGTGCACTGACAAGAGCAAAAGCACAGTTAGTGGCCCTCAGGGACACACAGTAACATCTCCTGGCTACAACTCACTGCCGTCTTAAACGTAAATATGCCACTTGCTGAATGATGTGTGCATAAAGCACCACGTGTTAAAATATTAAAATATTGTTGCGTTCTATGAAGCATATGGTTCCTTTTCAGCAAACAAGGCGGGGCTACCAAGGTGGGGCTACCAAGCCGTGTATCTGCAGCAGCAGCCATTCCTGTAGAGTAGACACAGCACAGAATAGCAATAACTGAAAGACAATGTCAGGGACCCCAAGGAATCTGTGACAGCTAATCAGGGAATCTGTTCAAAGGCACCAAATTGCATCGGGCGCATGTACAACATGCAAAAGGTCACTCCTCTGACAGGATTTCCAATCCCCTCAGGAAAAATGGATCAAAATAAGCCACGTCTGCAATCACGTTTCTCGCAGCTCAAACAGCAGCTGCCAGCTTCTCTCCTGGCCTACATGGGCATCATAAACCCTCACAATACCAGCAGGGCGCTTTTCAGTCATGTCACCAGCATCATGAAGACTTTACAGAACATCCATGGATTTCATTGCAGGGATAATGCTTTAGTTGTCTCTATACCCAATAGGAAGTTGGGTGGAAGCAAAAATGTGGACCGTCACTCCATTTTCCTTCCAAAAAAATCTCCCTTTCTGATTCTTCCTGCACACCGCTTCCCCTCCACACCCCCACCTCCTATTTAACTAGGCCACGTTCACTTCTCCATGCTCCTGCAGCCGCTCTGGATGGCCTGACTTTTCTACGTCTTCTGTTCAAAGCTTCCACCATCTCCAGAAGCCTGCGTGGAGAAGCCCAGAGGCAGCACCTGGTCTTCTCCTGCCGCTCCACCCAACCACGCAGCAGCCGAGGTCATCAAGCACAATGAAATGCTTGACCTCGGCTCTGCTCCGGTTCTGCCATACAGTTCTCAGCAAACATGGGGGACAAGTTATGGGTTTGCCACTTTATTTGGGACTTGCAGCCTCTGCAAAACAAACGTGTGTTTGGAGCCTGCATAAGAAGGCAGGAGACCAAGCAGAGAGCTCAGTTCCTCTGCCCTTCACTCGCCGCCACAGACGACATGAGTGAGCCTCAACAAAGGACAAGTTTTCCGTCACCCAGCGAGACTGAAGCAAAGGGTGACAGAGGCTGCTCAGCTTCATCTACCAAAACAGTGTGTGTGTGCTTGCATGCAATGTAAGTTGCACTACACTGATTTGTCGGTCTGACAGGGAGTCAGTTCACCTCCTGAGAGGTGTATGCAGAAACAGGCTTCTCAGGGACGATGGAAAGGCGAGCAAGTTTGCTGCCATGGTACTGTGGTTTCTGCACTAAGGGGCACTGACCCCCCCCCCCCATCCTGAACCCTGAACACACATGCCACAGCATTAACCAGCCCACACCACAGGATGGTTGACTGAAGCTCAGTCCCTGTAAAGTTGTGATGAATGCAATAATTTAACCCCCCCCCCCCCCAAAAAAATTACTTCTGAAGCAGCTCCCACCCACACAGCTTCACCAAATAACGAAATGCCGAACCGGACATTTGCAAGTGGTTGCAAGGCGGATGGACAGTCTCTTGTGAAACTGCTTTACGTGACGAGACAGGGGTGTTGGGGTGGTAAGGGGGGGGGGGGAACTTCACCTTTCTGCAGGCTGCCAGGCTACAGTAGCATGAAGCCGGTCAAACAGCTAAGGAAGGAAACAATTTACGCAGTCAGATTGCACCACCAGCTCCTGCAAGGGTCCTCATAGAAAATGTCCCAGTGATAATGGGCTAAGTGCTCATTGCACAAGTGCTTCCTGTGTCCGATAAGGACTGCGTATCCCCTTCATTCGACGATGCCGCACTCTGATGGAGAACAAACCCGCAGGCCTGAAAGCCCTCGACGTCCCAGCCAAGGAATCAATTACCCTACGGATCGGATCGCTTTTTCACCCCGAACGCCAAAAAAAAAAAAACACGTAACCGGCAGACGCCTTTCGCAGAAAGCACAACGGAGCCTTTATGTTTACAGTAGCACTTCCGCAATTTGGTTTAGCCCAGCGAACCATTTGCAGTGGAAATGCCTTCGCATTTAACGAGAATATCAGTTAACGAGGATGTCTGTTGGAATGTGATCCTGGGTGTGCGGCAGCTCAGCAACACAAGCTAACAAACGGGCTGTGCTGGAATGTCAGGATATCGGTTTTAAGAATTAAAATAAATAAAAACTAAAAAAAGAAAGTAGGTGTCATACTGGTTATGAAGTCAGATGACTCTGATGACAGATGATGATGGTTTGCAGGTCCAAATTCCAGTAGTGGACCTAGAGCCTGTGAATCTGTGAATATAGCCGGATGAACAGCAATTGAGCTGGAACTGTTAGTTGTACGTAGTTCATTAAATGGTTACAGGATGAGAAACAAAATGACAAAAGTTTTCAACATGACACAGACCATTCTGAAATTAGATTTTTTTTTTTTGAGTTTTGTAAGATCGTCAACCATACAGCATTTTATAAAACGGAACTAGATTTACCGGTAGCTCAGTGGCCCATGAAGGTTCGTATCAAATTCCAGCCTTACTGAATTCTTAAGGGTTACTTCCCCATTACTACAATGAGGTATTTTGCCCCAGAGAGAAAAAAAAACACGATAGATTCCACAGCAAAACCTTAGGCCGTGTTGAGGGATGCAAGGAGATAACACACAAACATTGCAGAAATCCAGGGAGGCCCAGCTGATGAAACACCCCCCCCCCCCCCCAGCCAGTGGGCACCACGTGTTGGCAAATCAGATTTCCGACATGACGTTCCGACATTGTGTTCGGTACTATACTCCATCACAAAAACCACTGCAAACAATTTGGTGCAAATGAATGTTGCACTGCAAGCGGCTGTCTTGCGCATTCACAGGGGAGCCACATCCTGTGATGATAAAATGTCTTGATTATATGGTGATTGCACATATCAAGTAGATAAAATGATAACTAAGGGTCCAAAGAATGACCACATAGCCACTGACCCTAGTCACCCACCATTCTGAGCAGACAAACCTGCTCTCTCTTATACACAGAGAGAGACAGAGAGAGAAAGAGAGAGGGAGATCTTCCCAACAGCTGTACTCCTAAGGATAAACTAATCTAGACAGGTTGATGTATCACTTTCAGTTGATCAAGAATGCTGAGAGGCACTGGCATGATAGGTACAGAGAATCTGGACAGTCCTGTAATTTATAAGACAAGTGTTCATGAACCCCGCCCAGGATGACTCTGCTTTCCTGTCCATTTTAATTACAGTATCATAAGTTTTCAAAAAGAACCGTGGAGGAATGCAGAAATGGTTCGGACATACACAGAAGATCCTATAACATAGATTTAACCTATAAAATAAACGCAGCATAAATGACGTATTTTGTTTTATCGGTGTGTACTGACTATGGGAAAAAACGGAGTAGAGAAACTCGCTTTACTTTCCTGTTCAATAACGCCCTCTAGCGAGGAGAGGGAAGCAAAAAATGGAAGCGCACTGCGGCGCGTCGACGTGCTTATTTTTTAAAGTTGCACAAACAGGAAGATTCGTACTTCTTACATTTACAAAGCCAACATTCATCCATACTGATCGATACATGTAAAATAACTGGAGTCGAGTTTGAAGCTCCAGTCAAAAAACGTATTATGATGACGGCACTAGTAAGATATAAATTCCTGAATCTATAATTTTATATTTATACTTTTATCAAAGGTGACATACAGTTGAGAAGGTAGGGTCGGCCAGTCCCTGGCACAATTTGGGGCTAAGGGCCTTGCTCAGGGGCCCAACGGTGTAATCAGTAAGCCGACCGCGCGATCTTGCCACGACAGACACAGCTTCTAACCCACACACACGTTCCTGATGGATTAATATTACAAAATATTTCCATTTCTTGACATGATATGAGTGGTGGGTGGGATCACCGACAGCATTAAATGATGATTGGATGAACCTAACTAACTAACTAACCTCCCATAACTCCTTGTCCAGTACGATCTCGCAGCCTAGCCCAGGATTCATGGGCAGGGGAAACCCGGGACCATCTTGCCAGGCCATCGCGGGCACACTACAGGAAATGCAGATCGACCAGCTGGAAGAAGAAACATGCAAACGCTACTGACCAGGCCGGGGTCACCCCAGGCCACCATCCCGTCCAAGTGTGATGCGCCTGCCTGGCAAGTATAATCCACTGTGGTTTAAAATGTGTGGATTTGGGCAGTAGAACAGTTAAAAGATTCTACTCGTGACAGGATGATTTGTTTGAATAAGCAGACTAAGATGTTTACTTAGTCAAACCGATAAGGCCGATAAGGAAATATGCATCTAAAATGTACAAATGTTTGATACTAAAAATTAACACAACGGCAATGTACACAAACCCCAATAAAGCTTCACCTACATCTTGCGTAAAGTGTCAAACCACTGTCCTTGTAAAGTCAATATCCCATAAAGTTTAATCGATTGCAAGCTTAGTCGGGACGAACGCCGACTTAGCCGGTCGCCAGCAGCCCGACGGGCCGATTTACGCCCTACGATCATCGCTGCTTAGAGAAGTAACAGGCGGCTCTGCATGTTAAAGACCAAACTGCTTCTCATTCACTTACCGCAACTGATCAGCGAATCGTCGAGCCACAATGAACCTGCACACTGGGGTCCTTCACAAAATAAGATGCGGTACATTTGTTTTTCTCTTCCACCACCATTTTCTTGGAAATTGATTTACATTCCTTACTGGTTAACGTTAAGCTACTTTCAGAAACAACAGCAGCAATTAAACAATCATGTTATCACACCCGGCGGAGATTAGATATTCGTTTCTTGTAATAAATACCTTTATAGATAGAAAATGATCATGCGGCGGACATTTCGTGAGCTACGGCGGACACCCGCTATGGAAATGCGTGTCAAAAAAATGAAATGAGCTGAATCGATCAGCACTAAATAATGTGTTTCAGGTCGGAACTTTCAAGAAGTATTAATACGTGCGGTTTGTAAGCCTTCGAAGGATTTGCAAACATGTCAATGGAATCAGTAACGTAAGTAAATTGGGGACTAGCTAAGTGTCGGGTGGGTTATGGGTATTAAATTCAGTAATAATTTCATTATGCTAATGGTCATATCTATATTGATAAGGATGTAATAATTGTCTTTGTATTGTGCTAATAACTTATTAATGAATCAGTGCTGCATTGAAAATCGTTAGTATTTTTGAATAGATGTCTAACAGCGGGAAGGCCGAGCGAATGAACTAATGATGTTTTGCGAGGGATGCCACTGATCAGATTTAGAGAGCACATAAAACACTGCATAAACCATTTCGGTCTTGCGTCAGCTGCTTACACTTCGGTTTTTTGTGACGAGGTATGGGACCGCCCTCTCACCAGTGATAACGTGCAGCCGTTCGTACATGCATTCGTCAAGCCAAAATCACACAGATTGGAGGAATCGTTACGTCAAGTCATGTATGCGAATTTGTGACTAATGTCCATTCAGGAAAAACTGGAATAAAATATGCATGTTGGGGTCTGAGAATTTCCCAACACATTTGCTTGCATTAATGAGATGCTAAAATACACATTTAACATAAAAATCACTGTAAATGGCAGATTCCAGATCTGCTTGGAAAAAGGTCAGATCTGAATGGCACATATAAAAGGAGAAAACTGCTAAGCTTGATTTGTATGGTAGCAATGCCATACAGGCATCCATGGTGTACAGATAATTTTACAAAAATCACCCACTGAGTAATTAATGCATGCGATCATAAGTATAGTGACCGGTATCAGCCCTAGGCAAGCGTCACCCCTCCCGCCCCTCTCCCACCAGTGCAAGGCAAAGTGCAACTGGCTGGCAAAATTGGTTCCCCTTAAAAGCTGGTGCCCAAGGCGGCTGCTTATGTTGCCTATAGGACTGACCCGCAATGATTATATCAGTAGTTAGTAATTATCTGATGCAGTTCTTTAACTTTTTCTGTTATAAAGCGCACCACTGTTCTTGCGTCACCATTTATAAATGGCTGTAGTTACTGTAGAAACAAGCTTTCCGGATAAGTTTTCATGCTCCTCTCATTCTGTACTGTTACAAAAACATGTAAATAATGATTCAACCAACAGGCTCCCTCCCAGGCGTTATACATCCCAAATACCAAATATGTTTGTGTCTAGTATGTGAATGTCATACCAGTTATGTTGTATGCTTGCAATAGGCCATTTGTGAAGTTCATTGTCCAGCTAAAAAGATATCCTTACTGATAGATACTTATAGACACTTTGTAACATACACTGTATTCGCGTGCTGGGACACTTACCACATTACCTCATTCTATGAGTATATAGTTCTGTGAACCAATATGTATCATGCACACGTTTACAATGTCATAGTAAAATGGACACTGACGGCACGCTAGAATTTACCCAATTCCCCTGATTTTTCTCAGTTCTCTGCCCATGATGATAAAGAAAATCGATGCATTTCTAAATTTCATTCATGTATGTCCTACATAAAGCAATTATCTCAAATATAAGCATGCGAGACAGTGAGCCACTTCTGGGGTTAGTGATTTTAGCCAAGTAAAGTCATGATGATGCAGACACACCTGATGCTATTCAAACTATCCCAACAATGTCAGCTAGTGTACTGAACAAAGGGTGACCAAGGTAAACTGATCCACCAGTCACGGCCAGCGTACCAAACAAAGGCTGACCGAGTCAAACTGATCCACCAGTCACGGCCAGCGTACCAAACAAAGGCTGACCGAGTCAAACTGATCCACCAGTCACAGCCAGTGTACCAATGCTCCATTAAAACACATCCCTCCCTGAATCTAGATTTTCAGAAAAATGCCTCAGAATGAACCGACCGTAGCGATTTGGCCCCTACCTGGTAGTCACTCCCGTAAGATCGGAGAGGGATGCCGCCCGGTGCCCGGAGGGTCCCTTCACAACCTGTATGGACAGAAATCAGGCACATATTATGCTAATTACTCAATACTATAATCATATTCAGTAAACATATACAGTATTTGATTAACAATCTGTTTTAGTTGACTAGCATCAAGTACAATCTCTGCAATTTCTATAGGCAAATATTGTAAATTTAAAGTAGACATTTAGATAAAAGATCTATTTCTTAATTACAGCCCACTGATGTCCTTGTTATACTGCAAGACGTCCATCAACACCTAGACAGCATCTATTCTAGAAAACATGGCAACCAAGACAGTCAATGGACGCAGATGGCCGGCATGCTTTATCAAGCTTCGAATACAGCTGAACTTAAATAAATTATTACTGAAGTCCCAGAGACACAAAGATCATTTTAAGGAGCCCCAGAAATCAGGTAGTAGATTTTAGTATTGTAGGTCACCCAATACTAAACACACAGTTAAGGCAAGTTATTTTACGAACATCATAATAAACTTAATCTGTGCACAGGATATCTCAAGCTGCTCAACTATATCGCATCAGCTCAAGCTGAATGAAACATTCAAAGAAAAGGTATTTTTTCACACATTTTACAGCTGTCTAAGGATGTGTATCCTTGACTGATACAGTGCGCTATTGTTATTGAGTATTGCTATTGGATTTCATACTTTGATGTAGTATTAATCATATGATTCATTTAAATATTGTGCCGTTTGCTAAGAAACTTATACTAGCGGCATGGGTCGAATTACAGGAAGCTAAGGAATGCTCATCTCCACAGAAGAGGACATGGGCTCCCCTGAAAACCTCCCGAGACCTTTAGGGGAGATCTAAAAAATTGCCCTTTTGTGTTAGAGGTTGTATAACTGATATATTTAGGTTATATTTTATATCAAGGTTCCTGAAATAAAATAGTATAAGCAAGTATACAAGTACAAGTATAATAGTACGAGGTATAAATATGTCAGTGTTGTGTGTTTTTTTCGCTCACTAATGAATAAAATTCTGTGTCTATTGTGCCTATATGAAATGGTACTGATGGTATTAACTGCCTGCAGTAGTAACAGTAGAATGTTTTTCGCACAGACTCTGTTATTGACCGCGCTGCCGCACACTTATGTATGCGTGTGCATGTGACTGCACACCGGAAACAGGGCTCCCCCGAAAGCCACTGTGTAACTCGAACCCTGACTAAGCGGTAATTCAAACTTAATTTTGACAATATAATGAAGCTCCTTCATCCTATGCCTCTTTCTTGCAGTTCTCTTTACCTCTACCCTGCCTAGACTCTTACATTGCTGCATGTGGGGCAATTTTCGGCAGCGGAGGGGGGCCCGAGGCAGCGAAAACTCATAAAACCTGTGTCCATGGTTAAAACAGTGTCGAATTGGTGCCAGTTTGGAATTATCTGATCTGCCGAACAAAAGAGCGGTGAGGGGGGGGGGCATTCATCATTGCCCCAGATTCCCAAACAGCCGCAGAAAGACACGGATGCCCCAGTGCTCATTAATGCGATAATTGACCGGGTGGGCGCCCTCATTCAGTCCTGTGTCATGCGGCTGCTGCGCGATTCGATGGGCTCACGGCCCACTCTCTGCCAGCTCTGCTGGAGTCCCCAGCAACTGGGTGTCTGCTATTAATGTACCCGGCTGGGCCTTACAGAAATCCCACACGGTCACCTGTAGCTGTGACTCCCTGGGCAACGGATGTTGTCAGTACAGCAGCAGCAACAGAGAGCAGAAAGCAGAGAGAGTTTCAGGAGAACATGCAGTACATCAACTCATCCTTCAGGGAGCTGCTGGTCCCTGCAGAGGCTTGTTTGCATCATTGTTGATTCTTAACTTTAATTGCTCCAGTACAATGTTCAGCTGAATGAAGCAATTAAACTTTAATATATGATGTGGCTAAAGATCCATTTTTTTCTCTGTTTAATTCAGAAGCTGATATTGGACCTACACTCACAGCTTGTCACAGTAAAGCAAAACACCTTTATGGAACCTTCCATCCATCCATTTTCTGAAACTGCTTGTCCTACTCAGGGTTGTGGGGGGTCTGGAGCCAATCCTGGAGGTTATGGGTGCAAGGTGGGGAACAACCCAAATGGGGGGCCAACCCATCACAGGGCATACACACACACACAGTTTGGCAACTCCAATTAACCTCAGCATGTTTTTGGACTTTGGTGGGGGGGGGGAAGAGAGAGAGACCTGGAGGACCTGGAGGAATCCCCATGATGACACGGGACAACACACAAATTCCACACAGAAGGAGCCATGGCAGAGACTTGATCTCGGGGTCCCAGACGTGTGAGGCAACAGCGCTAACCAGTGCACCACCATGCCCCCCCCATGAAACCTTCCTGAATATCAAAATGCCAAGATCTCTAAAAGATGTACAGTACTGTGCAGTAGAACTGAGCAAATACACACCAGATTAATAGCTTTTAAAAAAAAAAATTCTGTATGATAACTTGCTTGCTGTTGTCTCCGGTTGAAAGATATCACAATAACTGCACTCTGCCCCCTGTAGTCTTTACAAGGAGAATACTGCTCAGTAGCTGTTTACTCCAGAAGTTTGTGTTAATAAGAAAGCCTGTCTCCTGGCTGCAATCTGGCTGTGATTGCTACAATAAAACCTTAGTGCTCCAAACACAAAAGCTTTATCAAGTGCAGGGGCCTTAAAATGGGCTAATCAATCCTCTCCAAGCTACATCCTCCATTACCTCTCTATCACATTTATTGCCTCTGGGAAGAAATGCAGGTATATGTGGTCATTTCTAAAGGCCCTCATACAGTACACTCCCTAGTCAGCAAAGCGCAGGAAAACATTGTGGGAATCTACCTGACAGAGCCTCCACTGGCACCAATCGGTGTGCAGCACATGGCCGAATGATGCCTCTCCAGCAGTGGCAATGAAAATAAACACGTGTTAAAGGCCGCTGTAAAAACACGAAATATATGGTGATAAGGCCAGAATAATTATGATATACAGAAGCTCCTCTACTTACCAACGAGTTACATTCCGAATGGCCGTTCGTAACTTGAAATTTTGTAAGTCGTTATTCAACATTATTTTAAGGGTAAGTACTAAGTACTAAGAACTAGGATGCTGGGAGTACGCATGCTACGCTGCTGCGCGGTGGGAGTAGCGGGCAGAAGCCGTACTAGGCGGAATTGGCGCACAGAAAAAAAAATGATGTTGTGGACAGGAAACGGGAGCTCAACAAACACGATTTGGACTTAGTCCTCTTTGTTCGTATGTCTGAAAATGCGTAAGTTGAAAGTTCGTAAGTAGAGAAGCGTCTGTATAATCAAAATAAATTTTACTAATGTGTAAAGCCAGCAATTAATATATAGTTGCTTCACTATATAATTATTACTATTCCTGTTGTTGTTGTTATTATCAAAGTAGAAGAAGCAGCAGTTGCTTCATGGTAACAACAAGGTAACCAGGTATTTGGGTCCAGTCGCTCCCTCAAAGGTGTTTTCTTTTAGACGTCATATATATATATATATTTTTTTTGCGCTGCGTGATCAGGCTTTGTCACGTCATTAAATCGTACAATTTTGTATCGTATTGAGTCAGAGTTACAAAGCTATCTGGTGTAACAGTAGGCTGCTGGCATTAAAGGGCAGGTGTACCTAACATAATGCCCACTGAGAATATATTCTACATACATTCAGTCTCACTTGCAGGTGCCTCTGCAAAGCATCTAGCAGTAGTGATTAAAACATTCGGTCACAGAAAGTGAGGGCAGATTTTAATTCGGAGGGAGGTACAACAGGTACAGTCTGGCCAAACCTGGGATGCCATCTGAATTACTTGCGATAAAACAGTTCCATCCATCCATCATCCTCCGCTTATCCGAGGTCGGGTCGCGGGGGCAGCAGTCTCAGCAGGGAAACCTGCTGGGACTTCCCTCTCCCCGGCCACTTCAGCCAGCTCCTCCGGGGGAATCCCGAGGCGTTCCCAGGCCAGCCGAGAAACAT
>JAODLD010000101.1:9617910-9628710 GCA_026781065.1 Mormyrops boulengeri
CCTATCTCTAAGGGAGAGCCCAGCCACCCTACGGAGGAAACTCATTTCGGCCGCTTGCACTCGCGATCTCGTTCTTTTGATGATTATTTTCCCCACTTAGTGACACATTGAATGTGGAAGTCCTCCCTCTCTGAGTCACCCTTCACTTCTTTAAGACTTTACTGTAATAAATCACATCAATGTAGAGTACACAACGTGTGAGTAGATCTTGTGAGGGTAGTGGGTACGGCTACTTATAGTGTCCAAAAAGGTTACTGACCCACATCACTTCTGAACACTAAGATACAGTTTGCTGCCCAGCTGATTTCTTGGCTTATGATTGACAGTTTAAAAAATACAATTCAGCAAATGGAACACTTAAAACACTGGAAATGCACAAGCATATCAAATTCATATCAAAAACATGTATTTCGAAAATTTTATCGTACCCAGGGGTGACAGACAATATGTTCCTTCAGATGACAGAGAGTATGTTTTCTGCAATTAGACAGTATAATCCATATGTTTTCTGTAAGGGTTACCTTTGCATAAAGGCATCATCTAAGACTCTCACCTTTGATTGTGAACACTCCATGACAGAAATCTTTGAAGTTGATCCTGCCTTGTGCATGGGGGTCCAAGTATTTTGCCAACTTTTTTACCTGAGGAAAGAGAAGACTTATTGTATATAAGATCTGACAACAGACTTATAGTCCTTGATGTTGAAGAAGATCAGAGCTTTAAGTATTAATCAACATGGCATGCTCATCAACTAACACTGAGTGACTGAAGTACACGTCTCTCAATTCAACGGCTTTGATGGTCAAGATGCTCCGTTTACACATATAAAACTATCCATTTGAAACTCAAACGTGGCGAACAGTCGCCAGAGGTCACCAACTGTAACCACTCAGTGTTGATGTCTGCTGAGTGCCTGCTGCAAAATGTCAGGCCCTGAGTCAGGCCAGCTCCATCTGCAGCACTGCACTGGGAAATGCTGCGTGACTCAGCAGTTCAGCTGCTCATCATCACTAACATTAATGTGTCATTAACATACTGGCAGAGCACCAAGCACAATGTTCATTTGCTCAGTAGATGCATGGGTCGGAAGAAGACATTGGCTCAAACGATTGCTGTACTGATCTCTATGGTAAGAGAGCTGGGATTCAGATATGCAGCAACCGCTTGATCAAGAAGAACAGATTCATTGATGTTGTGTAAGGCGGGGGAATTAGATACCCCATGACATCACAGAAGAGAATACCTGGGATTCTCCTGAGTCAGCTACAAACGCTCCAGTCTACTAAAAACAATAGCAAAGGATCCCCAGAATAGCTCCATGTGTACTTCCACATAGAAATGTTTTAAACTAGCAATTTAAGGGAAGCAGGGGCTTGCAGTGGTAAATGTGGCCCTAGAGATGTCTCAGGTGAGTGTCATGCAGGGCTGAGGAAGCAAGAAAAAAGGATCGGAATTGGGTGATAAAACAATGTAATGTATTGAAGCTTTTTCATTCTATTTTGCTTGTATATCATTTTCAGTTAATTGATGAGTGCACACGACCCCCTGTAACTTTGTGGCCCTTTCCTGAGAGCAAAATAAGTATTCTAGATTGCACCAGGGTTTTAGAGTCTTTTCTGAGTGAGTGTACTGTACAAACAAATAGTATTTATAATTTCTCTGATCTTAGATTCAGCTTCCACATGAATATTCTATTTTGGAGAATTAAAGCACATTCTGCATTAATTATGAGGCGTCATAATGGGACAGGCCTGTCCCACAGCAGTGAATCCTGCATCTCCCTCCAGCCGAAGTCCAAGGTCATCGGGAGAGAAACTGAGCTAGTGTGCTATAAAAACCGGACGTTTTTTTAGTGGCTCAGGGGCATCCCTGATAAACTGCTGAGGAGCTGACTTGGCGAGGTGCCTCACCTCCTGGCAACTACACCTGCTTAGAAAATTTATTTCTCTGCGACTAATTTGGCTGCTCTCAAGTAGAGACCTCAAGAGATAAAAGGGAGACTTCCGAATAACTTTCCAAGACGTTGAGGGATGGCAGGTGTGTTGAGATGCTATGGGTGTCTAAGGATTCATGTGGGCACTGAAGGGCCAGCAGAAGATACAGACTGCAGGATGGAAAGAAATCCGCCACCCTCGCAGTTACAGTGTCCACTGAGAGCGTCCACTGAGACTGTCCACTGAGAGCGTTCACTGAGACTGTCCACTGAGAGCGTCCACTGAGACTGTCCACTGAGAGCGTCCACTTTACTATTAAGCATCAAGGTCGTAGACATCCAAACATGCTCAGATTAACCCTGGGACATTATTTGGACATTATTATATGTCAGAGGTCAAACCTGATTATTGAGGGCAACTAAAAAAAAAAAAACATTTTTTCCTTCCCTTCACAGTAACTTGCAATGAATAGAGCATTATGTTCTTTTACACCTGAAATATATTGTCTGAACTCTTAATAAGTGTTAATGAACAAAAATTCAGATTGCCGAAGCAGCAAAATGATATTATATGATAATGGAAATGACCACCAAATCACAATTCCAATCAGTGGAATTGTCATGCCCTGCTCGTGCCGATCCTCCTTTGTGCCACGCCCCCCTCACTACCTCGTGTGGAATCCCTGTGTTATCAGCTGTTTCTAGCTGTGTCTAATTAGTCCCGTGTGTTTAAGTCCGAGTCACAGTATGTTTCCCAAGTCCGGTCATTAATGTTGTGCTGTTTCTGTATGTTTTTGAACATATCCTTCCTGAGTAAACCCCATATTCACCCGATTCCTCGAGTCCTGCTTCTATTTCCCCGGCCTGTGCCCCGTGTCATGACAGGAATCATGCTGGTGCTCTTCACTGGAACCACACGAGATGGGGGACTACAGTGCCAAAAGCTGAGCCTCATGGTGGCTGGCAAAGTAAGTTTATTTATGTAGCACAAATCATACGCAAGGCAATTCAAAGTGCTTCACAGAGACACATGGTTACATTAAAATAGAATGTATATAGTATAGGAAGTGGTGACGGAGAGGAAGTGGAGTTAATGATCCTGTCACGTTCCCTGTTGCCTATACACCTTTGTATTGGTAAAGCGGCAGTCCATCAACAGGCTATGTTTACATGCTTATCAACTATCTGCGGCTTAGACTGATCATGAATATCACTTTTAGTAACACTTTGCCAATCTCCCATAGCTGTTATTGCAGGGTTCCAAATGATTTACCTTATCCACCTGATTCAATAAACAAACAAAAATTTGATGTGTGTCGTGTACCTATTTATTTTCATAATTTTTGTGGGTCGCAATTACAACTGACGTACACAAAGCACCCCATTACTGACTAACGAAAGGCACCAAGATGGCGACAGTAGGCAAGTATAACAAGTTGCAAGGCAAGTTGATGTTGTGTATTTGTCAATGTTGCTTATACCTCACTTGTGAAAAACAAAAGCTACACATATCTTTCCAAAACCAACACAGTTTTCTCAAAAAGAATCTAACACAGAACACAGCCATGGCGGCCTATTCTTGCATAGTTGCCAAAGGTGAGGTGGGAGTTACCATCCATGGCTGCTGATTCAGAAATATTTTTCCAATGGTTTCCGTTCTGCTTCAGAAGTGCAGGGGATACGTCAGAGCTCATTACTCTCAGTGCTAAACACTAGGCTAGGAAAACATGAGGGAGACCACATTGGAGCGATCTCAAAAATCTGGCCCCTAATACTGCAGCCACACGGGATTATGACAATGGGGTTTCAGAAGTGAGGGGAGTCTACATTGGAAGTTGTTCAAAGCCAAATGATATATTTATTTATGCATCGATCTGTCAGATGCTGTTATCCGGAGTGCCTGAAAATTTACCTGAAGAGTTAAACAGAATTTCAGCACGTTGTACACATGGGTCCTGTCACTGTAAAGCTTCTCTGAGGTCTTGCATGTCTTGGGTTTTGTGTCTTTCCCCTTTTAGGTTCTCTGACTCCTGGAATCTTATTGAACGTGAGGTTGAGCAAGCAAACATACAGGGTGGGACTTGCCATGATGGTGAGGTTGCAGTATTAACTATTAAGCCAGCGTACTTTGAACATAATTTGAAAAATTATATACAATTCCTATAATCCTGAAACTGTCCTAAAGGGTAAAGAAACAGCTCAATTGTTCAGGTTTTATAGAACTCGGTTTAGCTAGCTGTCACAACCCATACGTTACATCCCCCAGTATGACCAGCAGGGGTCGCTGCTGGTCCTCCGGATCGCTTCTGAATCTTTCTTGTGGTCTCCAACCTTATTGTGTTAACCATCCTCACCTGCATCGTGTCAGCCCCTAATTAGTCCTGCATATATGTGCTTCCCAGTCCTGTGTTTCCCAGTCTGGCCATTGAAGTCAGTCCTCTTGTTACGTGTGTCCTTCCTGATATTTGTCTTCCTGTTTTGACCCCACACGGTCCTGTTTGTTTCCCTGTTGCTGTTTCATCCTCCTGTTTTGGTCGCCAAATGCCCTCGAGTTCTTTGTTTCACACATCACAATGCTAAAATACCTACTTAGTGCTAGTTGTCAACCTGGCCAATAGCAAACTCAGCATCATTTATCAGAGCTCTGTTTTAAAAGGACAAAGCGAAGTTTCCCAGTACTCTCAACATATATGAACCTGACAACAACGTTTTTTTGCGACAATTTCTGGTGAAGAAATTAATTTAATCTAATTATGTGTCTATGTTGTGTATGGCCTCATTTGCTTAAATTTGCAAATGCATTAAAACATTATTAATAAAACATTATTAGTTAAATAATTTGCACTGTAAATTATACATAAATAATGCATAGGCCTGCCTTCACTTTAAAGTACTCAAAGGTGGGCGTTTGGCGAAAAAGGGGTTTTATTAACTGAATGGGAGCAGTGAAATAAACGAGACCACGAGGGGTCAAAACGAGAAGGCTAGTATGGGGAAGGGCGTGGGCAGACAGGAGGAGAGACGTCAATGATCGGAGTGGGGCTGATGAGACAAACAGGTACTGTAATGAGGTAATCATGTAGGTAATGAGGGGAAACAAGCAACAGGTGTGACTCATCGGGGAGGAGAGAGGCGGATCAGGCAGACATGACAGGCAGGACGTGACATAGATTGCTGCACATCCTTGGCCTCTCATGTGAAACATAATTTCCTTCCTTGCCTCACCCACAAAACATCATCAGATCAGCCACTTGCTTGTCACACAGGGAAGCTGCAGATGAGTACAGTCTGTGCTGTAGTATTTGCATCTGACGCTTCAGCCAGCAAGTAGGCCACGGGGTAACATGCATAACAAGCAAACTTAATTGCCTTAGTAATCCTTCAGCTAGAATTTGCACAAAAGATGCAGGACAATTTAATAACAAACATTCTCCATTCTGAGCTCAAATTGACCTAGTGTGTCCATGCACAGATATGTTAGGTTTTGCAAAGCTAACTGGATTAATGGAAATCTGTCACCAACAAAGCACTTGTATGAGAGAAAGAAATGTCCAGTCATGGGCTAATTTTTGCTCAGCTTTCAGGGCTCAGATTATTTACTGAAGTAATTACCAGGTCTGCAACTCAGTTTACCTGGGGCTATAAATTATGTATAAATCAGGCACTATGAAAAATGCTTAACGAAAGCTTGGGGAGACCTGAGTTTGAAACCTCTAACTTCAACTGTGTATATGAGTGAAGGTTAAATACGATTATTTACTCAGAATCACAGCTCTGAACAGTTAACCTCTAATGAATAATCTGTCAAAAAAATAATCGTCTAAGTTAATTGATCAGGAGGCATGACTACATCTGATTAATTCTGCCTGGAAAAGACATTGTTACACAACTGTCAGAACAAAAAGCCTTTAAGGACAACAGCACATTCTCAAACAAAAATTACATACAGAACGCAAGTTCAGAGCCTGAATTGCTCATTAAAAAAATAAATGATGGTCAATCACCAGTGTTAATTAATGCAGAGTCAATGTGGCTTAAGTAGAATTTGAAACACGAAGGAAGACTTTGTGTTCCCCGTTCTCTCCATCTCTTTGTTCATTTCCTCATCATCCATTTATCAGACTCTATATCCTTTTCCAGGAGGAAACAATGCAAGCCTTTGTTCCCCAACAGCCCGGTCTCGGTCAGGCTGGCACAGCACCGAGCATCCCATGCCGCTTCTCCACCTGCTAAATGAATCTCACCGGCTGCCGAGTCCTCTCACCTCACTGCCCGAGTGCCTTGTTAATAACTCTGCTTGCTTGCCATTGGACACCTCTCTACACTGGCTGCATCATACTGAGCTCCTAAGCATGCCAAATTTAATTCTGACTCGGCCCTGGTCCAATTATTGGCAAATCTGTAGTTAATTATAAAGTTTAGGCGTGCATACTGCATGCCTCTGTCCTCAAACTCATAGGGAGCTGTCACGGAGTAGGGTGGTGCAGTGGTTAGCACCGTTGCCTGACCCACTGGGACCAGGGTTTGAGTCTGTCTGTGTGTGTGGAGCTGGCAAGTGGGGTGTAACTCAGTCTTTGGCTCCATTATGCAACTCCTGTAAATTCAGCATGATTGTGGTGAACAGCTTGCACATAAAAATAACTATTATATAAGAATCATCTAAACTCTAACTGATAAACACTGTGCCCACAGCGCATACATTTTTTTTTTACTAGTTTCCTTTCATTTAATGTGTTTTGTAGAATACAAAATTGGCACAAGTAACAGGAGATTTAAAAATCTAAGGCTTTCAAATAAAAGTGAAATGTTTAGCAGGGATGTGCATCTCCATCAGTGAAGCTCAAGCACTGCACATCTCACCTCGATGCATTGACAAAAATCCAATGCAATAAAGAAACACATGATGCCACTACTAACGCAATATGATATAATTCACCCCTATTGCGATGCAATGCGATTCAACATGATTTGATTCAATATAATGCAATTTAATTAACATAATTTGCAATGAACAAGGTCTTATACTTGCAAAAATATCTTGCAAACGTAGGCCTACTGAAAAACGCTTAAGGTGGAACATGCACCAAGTTACCAAGAGTTTGCATATTAAACTTCTGAAAGTTTATGAACCTCACAGGTACTGGTTTCTAGATTGATAGCAAGAACAAATTTCATTAATTGTGGCTAATAACAAGGAGGTGTTACATACCGCTTTCATACCGATTTCAGAGAGGTGTCTCTGAAGAGAATACCGGTGAGAACCGGGCACTTAAAGCACCGAGTCTTACGGGCCTGCTCTCGATTATATAAGTTATGTATTATAGAGTTAATACCGAGTTAAAAGAGAAGCGATGGCTTGTTGCTACAGCAACCGTGTAAGAGTACACGATCGTCATCCATATGAACCGTACTTCAAGAAAGCAGCTTATAGTATGACAAGCAAATTGTCAATTATTAATAATATAATGAAAAATGTTATCAGGAATAGGATAAAATAATTATAATGAACTTTATATACATAAATCACTTACGATGAACTATTTTCTGAAAAGTGAGTTATTAACATTGCTTACATGTAGCTTATTAATAACGCTTAGGCTTTATACGTATTAAGCATATTTATTTAAATCATGTTACCCTAAAGTATAATTATATAAGTTGAGGTTTCTGGAAGATTCCGTGACTAAAACCATGAATTTCTTTTAGTCTACAATTCCTTTGTAAACACGGAATTTGACGGGTTTCCCCTAAAGTAACATTACATTCACGGACCTTAAAATCTAATTTTAAGCAAAAAATGTATGTTTAGTCATAAAGGTTAAAAACTGAGTGATACTTATTTAATGTTCACACATGTTTCCTTCCCATTTTAACCAATCAATTTCCATGATTGCGCTTACATAGTATAGCTTACTAGCTTCAATACATAAAGTATTGCAGAGAACGAGGTATTATCAAAGTATTATCGTACCGATTTTTCTTTTATCCGTTTGTTCACGGGGGGGACCTTACCTCATCTCCTTGTCCGAGCTGTAAACCGAGGTCTACAATATGCTCAATCCTAACGTAGCCACCCCCGTCTTCATCACACACGTCGAACACCTCCCTAAGCTTCTTTAAAAAGGGCACCCGCTGCTGCTCCGGAGTACCGTTTCCATCCATTCTTTTCTGGGGTCACTAAGACCGGTACCGCGAAAGGACCCCAGACCCCGCGCACCGGGAGCCATCAGCGTCCTCCACCGCTCTGCTGGAAATCGGAGCGTACGTGACGTCACCAGTATTACTCTATAAACGGAGGGGATCGCAGGCGGACGGGAGAGATGGATGTGTAGTGATGCGTGGTAATAATCACATTAATTATTTAAGCAAACTTCTGCTACTCCGCTTTGTAGGTGTACTTTGCTCATTTTACTTTACAAGAATAAGGAAGAAAATGAACGCGCAGAATATTCCTTGAGTATTATTAATTTATATTAAATCAGTTATTAAATAGCCCTAATTGAATCTAGATATATCCTGTTTTTAAAGTTTACATTTTTAATAAGTCCAACGATCGCTCAGTTCATCCAAATGCACGTTATTTCTGGATCACAAGGTTGAGCGGTTACAGCAATTTAAAAAATTATACGGGGGTATATCAAATACCCAATAAACGTCCAGATGCCATTCAGTACTGCTAGTCGACAAACAAGGACGCATGCTGCATATTTGTAGATATACCCAGTGCTTGAACTGGGCCGGTATTCACCGGTGGGGCTACCTTTTTTCATTCGATAAACTCGATTTATACCCAACGACACACTTTTTAAAACAGGAATCTTTCTCATTCTCTATCATTTCGACTATCTGCTCTGTTCGCCGGTAGGCCTATCTGATAAATTCTTCATTTTGCATGTTAAAAAAACTTGGTAAAATCTGATAGCTTCCTTCAATTTTGTTAGGGTTGTTTTTGTGGGTAGTCGTGGCCGAGTGGTTAAGGCGATGGACTAGAAATCCATTGGGGTCTCCCCGCGCAGGTTCGAATCCTGCCGACTACGGGTGAAACTTTTTAGGGGTGGATCACAAGGTTGACAAGCGAGAAGCTGGTGACTCGACCCGCCCCCGCAGAAGTTTGTCTCTAGAATAAAACTTTTCAGGAGCTGCGCGTCTTTAAAATCTCGGAACAGCGCCACAAGGTCGTAGTGGCCAAAAAAAATATTAATTCCGTAGTGGTTAAGCACTACTATAGAGAACGAATGGGACATGGTTTAGGGCCGTTTACCGTTTAGCTATTCTCTCCGCCCCCGCGGGTTCGGTGACTGGTCGCCGGTTGAAATCCAAGTAATTTAAACGTTGGGACCCTGAATAAGAATTTTTAGATTTTAGTAATGTTTTCCTTCAAAATTCTATATGAAAACCTCCCACGTTGCACTTCTTCTGTAGTTTCTCATTAAACAGCATTGTTTTCCACAGTAACAGCACATATTATTGTTTAGCAAGTAGTGGTACTACATTTCTATGAAGGTTCTTATTACTCATTTCTTTGAAGCATCGCTTTGACGTGAACTAATGAATTTTCTTTTCTAAAATGCAACAGGCCATAGTGTAGTGGTCACAGGAGAAAAACCAATCAGAGTAAACTAATCTGAGGACTTTGTGTTTTTTCTTGGGGGAAATCGTGACGGGACTTTTTTTGGAGGAGGGAATATCGCTGGGGGGTTTCGCTCAACACGCCGAATTATTCCTCGCTTTCGGACTTACACGAGCTCCAACGCAACAGCAGCTGCCAATTAAGACTGTTAATCGGTTAAACACTTACGAAGCGGCCGGCTTCGTCAACTTTCAGTTGTGTTTTATCATTTCTTCTTTGTTTATCTTATATTTGGGTAATAAATTATGCAGTAACAGAAAGCTGGGCTTTACGTCTGGTTTTGGGCAGGCTAGTTGTAAACGTAGGGGAAAAAGCAGTAAGTTGTCTACTGGTGTATTTCCCGGTTTTTAGCTTGCTGGTAGTTACCAGGACGCTAACCTGCAGTTTTGCTTGGCGCCTGTACGTTGTGCCAGTTTTATGAACAGTGTAGGAGGAGAGGTGAGTCCATTGGTGCCGGGGAGTAGCAAGCTCTTCTCTGGAACTCCGGGCGTATTTTATTTTTTATTTTTTATTTTTTGAATGTGGTAAAACCTAGATCGAGCTAGCCTAGTTCTTTAAACGGTCGCTTTTTCGTAGCTCTCGCTGGTGCTACTACCAAGCCATTGGATGAATACACGGGACAATAGAGGGCTACAAAGGCATCAGTGGTGGCCACTGATTTACTAGGCCTGGCCATGGCCTCTCTGGATATTCCTCTAAGATGTTCTCCTGACAGCAAGCCAGTACAAATTTGGCTTTGAAGTCCTGGACCTGCGATGTAGGGATGGGGGATGGAGTAGGAATTTTATATATCAATGGTAATGGTCAACCGGTTGCAGGCAAAGGCTGCCAGTGGGTATGGGCATCAGGTTCTGGGTGCAGTTAAGGGAGGCAAGAGAAAATATTCAGTTCAGTTATGTGGCATCTGTAATTTGCCTATAGTGTGTGTGTGTCCTCGGTGGAACAAAATCTGATTTCCTGTTCCTTTATTATTTCTCTATGTTTTGACATGACGGCCCCATGCCTGTTCTAAACACGATCCTCTGTTAACCTGCTTGTTTTTGCACTTACTACAGTCAGGCTTTTAGTGTTTTTTGCCACATGAATTGTACTACACAGAAGTCCCAGTAGGCTAATAAAGCTGGTAACGTGGGAACCAAAAGTCCGTCAGCTCCGTAGCAGTAAAACCCTCATGACTTCAGCGAATTCAGGTTTTTGATTTGCTGTGTCTTACTGAGATACAATGCGCATGCAACCT
>JAODLD010000101.1:9633506-9643897 GCA_026781065.1 Mormyrops boulengeri
GCCTCACTCCAGCCTTTTGTTGTAGCAGTCCTGTAATTCTAGTTGTCAGTGGTTCTTTCTCCTTACTTTTGTCCCAAATTGGCTTTTGAATTGAAGGACATAACATGTCTTGACTCTATGTGACCAACTTAACAAAGCAATACATTTTTTTTGCGGGGGGTGTTTAGGTGGCGATATGTTCCATCAGCCCCCTGGGCATTTACCAAATCAAGGTGTAAGGAAGAAGTCGGCATGTAAGTTGTTAAGCGTCAGTCATACAGTAACTGTTAGGTTGACTAGGCTAAAAGGTAGTTATTTCTGTGCGTGTGCTTGTATGTGTATATTGCATATCTGTTGATGTATGATTATACGATGTACATATACAGACGTGGACAAATTTGTTGGTTCCTTTCCACAAACAAAAAAAAAACAGAACTATCTCTGAAATAGTGTTGTTCCGGGTGTTTTTCTCTGGTACTGAATTTAGACAGATGCGAGCTGTCCTTAGTACTGTAACTTGTGCATATATACGTATATTATTTTAAAGTCACTGTTTGTGGATGAGTGAGTTCACCTGTCTTACTGTCAATGAAGATGCATCCTTTTTGATCAGGAAACAGAATTTTTTCTGAACATTTCACCTGGAACTATGTTGAGGGTTGAGTTCAATATAACAGCTTTATGATGCGTTTGGTCTGGGCATCTCTGGTGTCAGTCATCTGTTACACCCTTGCTTATTCTTTTGATGCTTACTTTTAGTTCCCAAGCCCATGGAAATGAAGGGGGAAAACACTGACAGTAGGAAACATTAATACATCAACATTCCATTTTGTGATTCTCAGTTGAAACGACTCTATCATTTGTACCCTTTGCATACAGTTTATAATGTTTCAATTTGCTTTTACCAAAGAGATGATCCAGTCTGCATTCCACTGCACATTTTTAGTGTGAAAAATACCAATGGATTGCATTTAACACCCCAAAAAATTACAGAGCATTTGTGAAACTGAAAAATATGGCATGCCGAGAAATGTGGAAATTTTGAGTCTGGTTAAGTTTGCAAGCTGATACAAACTAATCTACTCCAGAAACTCAGAAGAAAACACCTTATCTACCAAGAGAACGAACCTCTCCAAAGAACTTTAATGAGCCACCAAGAGCCCCAGGCTTTGATGTCCCCAATGGTATGCAGAAGCACCATTTTCCATATGTGCCGATTTTTTCAGTTGCACACTAGTATGGGGTTTGCTCTGGATTGTATTACATCACCTTAAATGTACATTTAAATGTGTTTATCAAAGCATTAATTATTTCATTTGTTCAGAGACCTAGTGCATAATTTAATTCTCTTTATATATTATTTAGCTTAATTTCCAGCATAGTAATTAGAAAGCATTTATCAAAGCTTCAGGAAGAACAGCAGACCAACAATAAATCACAGTGAACATTATGCAATATGAAAGACTAATGACAACGAAATACAGTTAACCATTGTGTGATACAGAACTCTGTGGCTCAATTCCAATCCCCCAAGACTATTATAATGGTGATGATGGTCAGCAGCTCAATCTGTGGTGTCACAGCATTCAGGATGAGGGTCAAAGGCCTGCCCTTGAGAATGCCGTATATTACATGTCTAGTTGAGTTTTGTAAGGATGTAGCTAGACTTCTAGCTATAGGTATTTATATTAGTTTCCAGTTTGCTTTTTTTCAGAAATGAAAAAAGTCCCAATTGTTGATTCTGCCGCTACAAGTGATCTACTGAAGTGTGAGTTTGTTTCTTGTTCAAAGTAGTGGAGGTTTGTTTCTCCTTATAACGCGATTGAATATTCCGGAATGTTGGTGTGCGGTGACTAACTGTTCCCACCCTTTTACCAGACGGCGTTGAGCTGACTCTGGACCCCACGACGGCCCACAAGCGCATTCTCCTGTTGGAGAATTTCACGAAGGCCATGGTGTCTGACGAGCTGAGTCCTTACCCTGACGGGCCCGGTCGCTTCGCCTTGTGCTCCCAGGTGTTGGGCACCAGGGGCTTCTCTCAAGGACGCCACTACTGGGAGGTCAAGATGAGCAGCAACAATTTCTGCGGCCTCGGCCTGGCCTACAAGAGCATCGACCGCAAGGGCCCCGCCAGCCGGCTGGGCCGCAACAGCCAGTCCTGGTGCGTGGAGTGGTTCAACGTTAAGCTCTCTGCCTGGTTCAACAGCAGTGAGACGGTGCTGCAAAACCCCAACCCCAGTCGGGTAGGCATCCTGCTGGACTACGATCAGGGCACCATCACCTTCTACACCGTGGCCGACAGGGCCTATCCATTCCACACTTTCATTCAACGCTTCTCACAACCTGTTTATCCAGCCTTCTGGATCTTCTCCAGTGGTTCTCACGTCAGTCTGTGTAAGATGACCAACTGAGCAGATGCCCGTGCAAATTATCCAAAGCATGCTAGTAGCCTGGTATCTCGCTTTCAGCCTGCTATTCGTTTTCATGCTCCTTAGGCTAGTAGACAATTTTGAGCACTTGGGTTCAGCACTTTCTCAATCTGTTAACTAATACTTACAGGAACAGTACAGTATAGTACATAATCTGTGGTTGATCTTGGGTTTGGAAGGTCAAATTGACCACCATTAGCAAAATCTAACTTTTTATAACACAACAAAGAGGGGTAACTGCTAATGTTTTTGCTGCAAATTAGCAGTTAGGACAATAGTTAGCACAATCTATTACTGGAGAATAAAAAATATGAACAGATCAAAGTGAAATAAAACATTGATCTTTATGAATGATTTTGTTTTTTCTTGAACATGTTATCCTACATGTGTAATGTGGTAATTATACAGTAATAACTTCTGTTTAAAGCCAGAAGTTTTCATCGTTTTATCCAAGCAGCTACTTTTGTTATGAGCTTCACTGAGAAGCTGCAGCAGCACCATATATGTCAGACTCATGTTTCTAAGTGAAAACCTGGTCTTCAATTAAACTTAAATGAAACCTGGCAATATGAGTAAACAATGTCAGTATGCTAACGGTATCTCAAAGCAATGTATCCTGAGCGTGGCACTTGTGGTTCACTAGCTAGGTACCTGAATCAGAACCCAGATGGTTTTTGTCACTGATGTGCACTGGAATGACTGATGCGTTCAGTGGTCACGTTGTACATCCATAATTTGATGCAGCCGATGAGGCTGAGAATTATTTTACTTATCTGGAGAGATTACAGGCCTCCTCTATATTATACAGACTGCCAGTGGAACTTCCAGTTGATTTTGGAATCTTGGTGTATTAATGATAAAGTCAAAAGCCTTAATGTTTACTTAAGGTAGTTTTAAATTTTGGTAATTTTCAAGGTTTATCATGATTTAATTGACAAGATAAAATTTGAATTCTGATGCACTCAAGAAAATTAATACCTGGTGCAATAAACCCCATTCATTAGGATTTCAGAAATCAGGCTTTGTTTAGCTTATATTGAGATTTGGGTGTTGAAATGTTTTACTGTTTTGAGGTGACATGCATTTGGTTAATTTTAAAGGTTCTATTCTTGAGGATGTGGCTCAGAATGTACGTCATTTTGGGTTAAAGTATCTGCTAAATGAGTAAGTTGTATTTCTGGTCGGAAGCCTTTTCCAGTATGTTGAGGTGGAGTTAACACTGGAGGCAAGGCACCTCTAATATATCAGGACTCTGCTTGGCTTTTGCTGCCGCCAGTGTACTAATGGACTCTATTCTCAATTTTGGACCAGAATGGAAATTGCTGATTTTCTAGGGGATGCTGTGGAGTACCATCAGTGCAGCAGCTTCCAAATAGATTTAGTGGACCCTGCCTGTTGCGTACCTCTTTGCTTGGATATAGAGAAGAGAGAGGCTCTAGGCAGGTGAGAAAACGGTGGTTGTACCTCGTCATTGGTCATCACCAGGGAGCACCAACTTGTTCGTACGTGGACAAGCATATCTGTGCTGAGCCTTGCCTGCATCCATGGCAGAATGTTTGGACTGAGGAAAAAATACCATGTAGGTGACATTTTTTTTAAAACCATGGAAACCACTTGTAGCGAATCACGTCTGTCTGGGGGAAACTGTAGATCAGCGTATGATGAGCACGTCAGCATTTTATGAAAGTACGTTAGAAATGGACCTTGTACTGTGTGAAGTTTGTACGCAGTCCCACAGATAGAATACCTTCCAGTTTTACACGGGACATTTCATGACTCAGCCATTGGGTGGGGGTGGAACAGCATCCCTCCATTGAATAACAAAGGCACGCCTGGCCAGCAGAGAGGCAAAGGACAAGACATTGCGTTGAGCTGAGGTCATATGCAAATCCTCCTCCTCAGAGATGCCAAAAAGAGCGACCAAAGGGTGGGCATTGATCACACAGGATTTGAGAGTTTTAAATGCTTCTCTCTAGAATTTTTCTAAGCTGGGACAAAGCCAGTGCATGTGAATCAGTGGAAGAGGAAAAATACAAACGTTATTAGTGTAATATAACTAGTAATGAAATCAAACATTGATTATTACATATGAATTTGTTTGTGAAACTAATGCAAGCCTTTACATAATACTTTATCTTAAATATGTTATCCCACATGTGTCATGTGGTAATTGTACAATAATAACTTCCATTTAAAGCCAGAAGTTTTTACTCTTTTATCCAAGCAGGTACTTTTGTAATGAGCTTCATTGAGAAGCTGTACAGCGCCATGTACTGGGTAACATGAGTAAACAGTGTCAGTTTGGTAACAGGTATCTGAAAGCTAAGCTTCCACTGCGCAGCTGAAAATGCTGTTTTCACATCCTGAGTGTGACCATCAAAGAAAATGAAAAATTCATGAAGGCTCTCTGTCCATGTATCCTGAGTGTAGTGCTTGTGGTTGACTAGCTGGGTTTAGTATTATTGATTTATTGATGCGTTGCTCCAGGGCTGTCATAAGAACATAAGAAATGGATGCTGAACAGCATCCAAACCTGTTAATCTTATATACCTGGATCATGTCCCCCCTTAGTCTCCTGTCTGACCATGTCTTCTCAAAAAATGTTTGTCATTTTGGATGAAAACATTTACTAAAGAAGTAAATTGTATACATTGGATGGCAGCATTTTCTGTTAAGTTTAGGTGGAGTTAACACTGGAGACAAGAGACCTCGAATATATCAGGACTCGGCTTGACTTTTGCTGATGCCAGTGTACTAATGGACTCTATTCTCAATGTAAGGCATTTGGCACACTGGAAAATACAGCCTTTCCAGGGGGTGTTGTGGGGTAGCATCAGTGCAGCGGCTTCCAAATAGATTTAGTGGACCCTGCTGGTGTTGCGTACCTCTTTGCTTGGATTTAGAGAAGATGGAGACTCTAGGCAGGTGAAAAAATGTCTTATTCATCATCGCCAGGGATTGTCAACCTGTCTGCATGTGGCGAGACTTACCTGCCTCCATGGCAAAATGTTTTGACTGAGGAAAAAACACTGTAGGGTATGTTTTTAAATAACATGTCCATGGTAAAAATTCCAAATTGATCAAAATATCTGTCAGCTTGCCATGGTGTTGACCCCTGGTCATCATTGTCTTTTGCTTTAGCAAAAACAGTTAATAACAATGTGGCCCAGTGTGATACGGGGGAATTGGGCCCTGTATCCATCACTGGTCTCCTTCCTCTAAACAAACTTGTGAAATTACAGCCAAATAAACAGGTGATGTTCATTTCTGTTGCCATTGTATTTGGGCACAGTTTCTTGTACAATATTTAAGTGGCGATAGATTCTGTTTCAGCTTTAAGCAATGAACCAGAGCAGAGGCACTCTCTTTGGGAATAAGGAGTTTATTTCCAGATGATGTTCTCACAGCCTACTCAACCACCTTCTTCAAAGTTGTGTGTGTGATAGCAGCCTTTTTACAGAGTCTAAGACAGTAGTTCTTGTTTGATCACCGCCAGGCAGGAGCCACACGATTAAAAGGGCAGGAACCAGAAAATGGTGACAAACGACTGTTCCTTTATCATCCTACCTTCTGGCAGCCTGATTCCTCTTCTGTTTTAGCTGATTTGCATTGGATAGCACCTCGCCTTTTGGTCTCAATAGGGAGTGAGGGCAGGGCAGTTTTCTAATTACCGTTACTATTACAGGAGGCCGCACAAGCTAGGATTTCTGTGTTTACGATGTAAGAGAGCAACCGGTAATATAAGAAGGTAACCGCAAAATTCTACAGTGGGTTACAAAATAGATGGATGGGATGGATTTTAACAGTCACCTAGGGAATTTTGGAGGGAATACAAGAATCCTGTGCTGATAGACAGAATGAAAGCAAAATCATGTTTTAGGTTATAAATGTCATGATTTGTATGCTTTGTATCCTGTAAAGAACGTGCATCTGTCAAGCATCAATGGACGGCAATAATAATAGTGTACCTTGTATGGTGATTTCCTTTCTAAATCACGTTTGTGCTTCATATACATTTATGCAAGTGCAGACCTTTTAACAGTGATGGGCCTGCTGTTTGTTTTCAGCTTTATTGGTGATCTGTCAACTTGCCAGTTATCTGTTTTCCTATCATTAGGTTGATTATTTGTATGAAAAAATGTCTAATCTGTGAATGAAATAAAGCTGTACTGTATTAAACAAGTGTTGGTTATTTTTGTCTCATAAACTTAGTGTCCATGCTCCTGCGTACACCAATTGAAATAGTATTTAGGGGGGGATCACTGTCTGACATGCAGTGGAAACCAAGTAAAGTCCCAAGTCTGGGTTCTTGCAGGTCTTTGATAAAATTCTACAGAGTAGCGAGTTACATGTTTGAAGAAGAGTTAAGCTGAAACTAAGAGGAAAAACTATAAAAAGGTGAAACATGCCAGAATCTGGGTACAAACCTGGGGTTGGCCAGGCTAATTCTTTGAGGGTGATGTGGGGCTGAGCGGATTAGGACTCTGTAGAAGGTTACACGTTTGAATCCTGTGGCTGGGAGATAGAGCCAATAAGCGGCATCTGTTCTGGCCTTATTAAGCTTCATAACCTAGTTTATCCGGCAAGCTAAATAACCTAGGTTACTTAGCCGGAAGGTGCAAGGGTGAGTACCTCAGTGATATCTTCTGCACAATGGTACAATTGGTGTGTGGAGTTCGGCAAAAGAAAATAGTTCCTACATTAAACTGCTCACTACAAAGTCTGTGGATTATCTTCTGTAACCGGGTCATAATTTCTAATAAGAGATATTGCTGTTGAATTTTTCAAATGCTGGTATCTCCAAAAGCAGGCAATTCCAAGCAGAACTACCCAGATCAGGGGTGGGCAGTCTTATCCACAAAGGGCCGGTGTGTATGCAGGCTTTGGGGATAACATTTAGGTCAGCTGTTCAAACCCAGGTGTGAGGACTCTTCAGCCAATCAGTCCTCACATTAGGAATTTTGTGTTGTGTTCAAACCCTCGAATGCTATATAGCAGTGTTAATTATTTTTCTGACATTCAACTTGCCCACTGCAAAATTACAATGTAAACTCAGACAAGAAGTAGCGTAAGAGCGGCACCGCTAACATTAGCATTAGTAAACCTAGTTGACTAGGACTGTTACTGAGTTCTAAAGAGTTAGACAGGTTCCATGGCATACAGACCAGAAATTGTGGGTAGCTCCTCCATGCGAGGGTGTGGAGGTCTGCTGCAAACACTCCCAGGGTCTCGTTGTCCACCTCCACGGTGAAGGTGGTCCACCTCCACCGACAGCCACCAGCTGAGCTGCTGCTCCAGTGCCTCCACCAGGGTGGTGAGGTTTTGCTGCTCATCAGGAACCAGGCTGAGGAGAGCCTGGAGCGTTTCCACCTCCACTGCCAATGCCAGATGCACCTCCGTCTCCTCTTTGCTCCAGGCATTGTGTTGGGCTGCCAGGCGCACTTGGATGAAGTAGGTCTCCAAGGGAATCCTCCCTCCGTAGATCCCTGAGCTTTGTTGATCGCAGCTCTCTCACATGCCGGTGCACCAGGCTGGAAGGCTTCCAGGTGGCATGGTGGGTGGAGCGTGCTGGATTTATCGGGTCGCCCCGGGAAGGGACAATACTCAGTTCCCAGGGTTTCCTTCTCCTTTGCTGGCACTCGCCATTGTTGCAAGAACTGGTGTTGCAGCCACAGAAAATGGCCGTAGGCCCCTCTCCGGTCCAATCCTGACACCATTGTAAAGGTGAGTTGCTGAGCCATCTTGCAGATTCAATAATCACGCTGAGACCAATTCAGGTTTTAAGCACAGGATGGCTTTTATTGCACCCGTACCAATCGCACTAACTCCCCACTCACACGGCCCACCGTGCCCACTGCCCTGCCTACTCCTAACAGTCATGGTGGGCAAACACACACACACACACACACACACACACACACACATGCTATGTACAACGATAAAGTTTAACACGATGTGTAACATACAATGCATGGCAACTATGGAGAACTATTTACAAAATTTGCACCAGTCCAACCTGCCACACTGCCCGACGGTACACTATTGTACAGATCTTTGTCGAATTTTGCAGGCACTTAGCAGAAAAGGCAAACTGGATGTGGTCAAAGTTTGAAATAGATCATCCAAAAACTGAAGCAGTGCTGCATCCCAACTTTCTCTCCATAAACATTTGTTACATTATTAGTCATAACATTTTGATATATTCAACATGTGATATCTGCCAGTTTTACACATTTTAATTATATTAATTTGTTAGCATCATATAAAATGTACGAGCATATAATATGGGGGGAGGGTACTCCTCCCAGTTTGAATAACTGGTATATAGCCATTACCATTAAGCTACCATTAGTGTATCTGTTACAGTTCTTATGGTGTTGCAGAAAATTTTGGTTGTAGTGCAAAAGGAGAAATAAATAGAATATAAGTATTTAAATATATAACAAATATAAATGACATTTTCAAACATTGACATTAAAACATACAAATAGAAGTAACCACCTGTAATTTGTGGGAAAAGACTCAGAAAATTGTCAAGTAAGTGGAATGTGCAGTAAATAAATAAGTATATGGCGTAAGTATCACAACAAGGAGTCATGGCATTCAGGTATTCAGGTATAAACATATATATTAACTTTTACATTTCCAGGATTCAGTCATTCTAGAATTTGTGCTTCACTTCATCCAGTAGTTCTAGAAATTGTATAAGTTGGTGAGTGTGGGACGAATATGGCTTAGATGGCAGAATATCAGTAACGTTTGATCTCAGAAGAAAATCACAAGTGTCTGTATGTGTCTGTATGATATTATACAGTATAGCAGTTACTTAGTTATACCATTGATGTGTCTGTTGTGGTTCTTTCTATTATGGCACAGAAAAGGTCATAGTGCAAATGAGAAATAAGTAGAATAACTGTTTAGACATAAAGAATATAAATAATATGAATGACATTTTAAGACATGGACATTAAGACATACACAAAGAAATACAATTAACCACCTAATTTTTGTTGGAGAAAGATGATACAAATTGGTATAAGTGGTTTCAGAATAACATACCATGGCTGGAACTGTCACGGCGCGGCGGTGCGGGGCAGGGAAACAGGCGCGGGGATTGCAAAGGTACGGGAGCAAAACACAGGATTTATTGGGGGTCACACACCCAGGAACACAGAGAACTTGTGATGTTAAGACGTTAATAACCAGACTCAGGAAAGACTCACAGGGAAGCACTGAAATACACAGAATCATTAGACAGAACTAGGGACAGCTGGTAACCAGGAGGATTCCATACGAGGTAAACGAGGGGGTGTGGCACACAGGAGGAACGTCACGATCAGGGCGTGACATGAACACAGAGCATTCGGGCAAAATATATTTATTGACTTTCACATTTCCAGTTGATCCATCCCATGATGATTCAGTGTCGCCACAAGGTGCTTTACATGGGTGTGTTGTAATACATTCCAATGTCGTTAAGGCAGAATAATACAAAAACAGGGAAAAGGAAAGGCAAAGAAAAGAAAGAAAGAAAGAAAGCCAGATGGCAACGGAGGAGAGGAACCAAAAGCTTCCAAGTAGGGAGAAAAAAAACTTCTGGGGTCCAAGGTCAACAGGCTTGGGAAGCAAAGGGCAAGGGACCAGGGATCACAAGAACGCAGATGAACAAAGGAGGAGATTCAGGCTTTCGGGAAAAAACAGGGAATCGAAAGTAGCGCTTAGTTGTTATACATGAGACAGTTTCTCACACTGAGGGAACTGGTACAACCAGTTAATGTAGGGTACCCACACTGGAAATGCTTAATACTCCACAGGGAGCGACCATCAAAGGGGGTGTGGCTGTGGTGCAGGACTGCAGTAGAATCCAGTCTTTCAGCTACATTGTGTGAAAAGGCAAGAGCTACGTCTCAAGGTGTTCAAGGCTGAAGTGTTCTTTAGTTACTGTTTACCACCAACAGAGAAGGGAAAGAAATCAGGTAAGAT
>JAODLD010000101.1:9651722-9663729 GCA_026781065.1 Mormyrops boulengeri
ATAAAAAAAACCGAGTGGGTACCCGGTACCAGGTATTTTCGAATCGGTTCTTATTTGGAACCTAATTTCGGTTCCCATCCCTAGAGGCCAGAGAGTGTATATATAAATCTTAAGGATGATTGTGGTTGATTCATTTAATAACAGTGAGGGACATTCAAGGGAGCTTATGAAGTATATTGTAAACCGCTGATATCACTGGAGTGGGTGGTTAGTCTGCCCAGCTTGCTCAATGGTGTGTGGCAAAGAGAAGACAAGGGGGTCAACATAAGGGCAGGATGAACTTAAATAAAACACGCTGGGTTCGAGACAGATGTGATGCAAAGATTCTGTTATTTGAAGCATTGAGAAGAATTGCAAAATGGCTAGAGGTGATGTATGGTGGCCTGTGTGAAATATTGAAATGATTAGAGTGCCGCTTGCATATGAGCTTAATTAAGCAAGTTTAGTTGCTAAGGGAAAAAATCAACTTCGGGAATTTGGTTGAGATCATTTTTGACCAATGAGAGTAAAATGTGCCACAAAAACGTATATAACCCTAACCACTTGTAGTGGAGTTGAGCCACTCTGAGAGAAATGTTAGGCATGACTCCCTTTGTGCAAAGCGAAAAAAACGAACCTAGCATTCATTTAAAGAAACTCTCCTGCAGCCTGTTGTTTAATGTCTGTTAACCTGTTGAGATCCAATTCTTCCAGTACACAACAAAGCTTATTTAACCGAACGTGAAAGCACAATGGGCTCGTTTCCTACTCACCGCGTTGGCGGACACGGCTCATCCCCCATTCCTTCCCAGAGACGGCAGCCACCCCCCCAGTAGCCGATGTTACAGACGATTATCCCCTCCAGTCGGGGCAGGTTCACCCTCTCCCCATCCAGCTCCAGCTATGGTCACAAACAGGGTGGATGTTACGGCCTGAACATGTCAAAGCTGCCCGGACATCAAAGCCACAGCCAGGCCAGGATGGGTATTACAGGCAGGGATGCAGTCAGGGTCCAGGATATGTTACCAGCTATCTAGGTCCAGCTGGAAACCCTCAACATAACAGATACTGTTCGTCACGCTTGTCCTCCGAAGGCAGCCAGCTGTTCCCTGTCGGGGATGCGGCAGTGGCCCGCAGCTTGGCAGTTCTCCAACCGCAAGACACGCACTCCACTTAGCACTCAGAAGTTCAGACACATACCTCAATCTTCTTATCCAGATCTTTGCACTCTTGCACCAAGCAGTCTTTGGTCCCGTACAGAAAGTAAACTGCCTGAGTGAGTAAAATAATTAAAAATCACTAAAAGGGAGTAGATGGGTAACAGGGCAATTTACACTATAAATGAAAATCAGAGCAAGAAACTGCCTGTCAGAGCAGACAATCCGCAGATTAACAATTAAACATGGATGCAGAGTACCTGCAGTTTTATGGCACTGTAGTCTGCCATGTCTGATATCAAATGGCTAAGCCCCCAGCCCCACCTTGTTGATGATGCGACTGGAAAAAAATGAAGGCGTCTTTTCACGATGGGCGTGAAAGTTCAGGGCCATGAGAGCATCTGGGCCCACAGAGAAATAGTTGTTCATGGACAGAACCTGTCAGGAAAATTGCAGAATGTTAATCAATAAGAACATTTCAAAAAGCAAACAAGCACAGAACTCAAGAGTTCAAATCACTGGATTAAAAAGGTATCAAAAGACTGCAGAAGTTAAATTTCAACCATATGTACTCACTTTTGGTTTCCGAAAATAGTATCCTTTTGAAGCGACCTGGACTTTCCACCTAAAAATAATTAGCCAATCATTAACCAATAACTACTAACAAATAAGAAACTGTTCAGATTTAAAACAACAAAAAAAGACCAAAACATGATCAAGTAAGAAAAATCATCCAGGTAATATATCCCAAACATCAAAATGTATTCTAGGAAGCAGAGGTGGAAATTTCAGGTCCAGGAAGTAAAAACCCAGACCGTGATTTTGTTTCAACCAACCCATAGAATATTCTGTGACTGAGACTCTTAATACTCCAAAAACTAAATTATGGTTTGGATTTTTACTTCCTGGACCTGAAATTTCTACCTTTGCCAGGACGTGACAATGCTAATGTGGGCAGCTAAGTGCTACCCGGCAAATGGCACAGATTCACCATGGCTGGAGTGACTGGGGGGGCGCGTACCTGTCCATGTTGACCACCTCAGCATCCATGATGTTCCTCAACACCTGCTCGACGGGAATCTCCCCGGCATAGCCCGCCCCCCAGCCCAGTGAGTTGGACAGGTCATTCCCTGTGCCAAGGGGCAAGACGGTCACCCACGGGATAAACTGCTCTTGGCCCTAGAGAGAGACAACCAGATATGCATACTTAGTTCAGTTATAAATAACCAGACTCATTAGGCGCAGCCTAAACAGACGCAATAATATCATCAATAACCACTCATGCATTCGTGAAGGATTTTCACAACAAAAAAATTTGCTGTTGTGCAATTGTGGTTACAGTATTTCAGTATTTGCCAGTGATACTGAACAGAGACACACACAGATTAGTAGGGCTGCATGATATATAGCGTGTATGTGCAATAATCTCACTGCATTTGTCTGCACTCCGGTGTGTCTATTGACACACTCGCAACAACACCACCAACTAATTTCACACACTCTATTGGTAGATAAGTTTTATTTGGCTATAGTGTTTTTGGGGTAATTTCATCTCTTTCTTTTATTTTGTAAATATTGCAGTGTTTCTCGCGGAAATTTCACATATCACAATGTGATATTGTGCAGCGCTATAGATTTAGGTATTTATATCTTTGTGGGGACTCAGCATTGATTTCTATGAGCATAATCCTAATCCTAACTATGACAACCTCAACCCCAACCCAGCCCTAACCTTAACTGTAATTAACCAAACAAAATACAGGACATTTGGCATTTTTAGTTTTTTGATTGCAGTCACAGATTTTTATAAAATTGAGTTTTCCCTTGTGGTCCCCACAACGTCAAAATAACAGGTTTTATCACATTGTGTGGACATTTGATCCCTACAACATAATACACACACACACACACACACACACACACACACACACACACACACACACACAACAAGCTGTTGACCTGAGTTATGGAACAGCGCCACCTGCTGTATGTGTTGCACCACCTAGTGACAAAAAAGCTGAGTCACTAAGTGGGATTGAGGATCCCTTTAGCACAGCCTTTAGCATGAAATTTACACATGTAAATGTAAATGCTGAAACTGTTCACAACAAATACTAGCTTGCAATCATCCTCACAAACAGCCTGACCGTCTGGAAACAGCACCAGGTGCCAGACACGGTCTTCGTGCTGGTTTGTTTCGATTAGCATAGACTTACAGTTACAGTAAATCTCAGGTTCAGGGCAAGCAGTCCCACCAGTGTAACTGGGACCAGCAGCTCTGAGCACATTCTGCTATGCAAGAACTGGCTCCAGCAGGGCTAAGCAGTGCAAGCAGACACACAGCCTACAAAACTGACAAATTTAGCAGTCTACAAACAGGTGCATTGAACAAGCCCAGTGATCATATAATGAAGCTCTGACCATGTGACCAGATGTTTCCATGACAACCAAAGTAAAGCGGTACCCAGTGAGCAGAACTCCCAGGAAGAGGGACTATGCAGGCAGGGGAACGGCTCAGGGACTGATGCTCACCTTGAGCTTCATGGTGTCGATGGCGTCCAGCACCCAGCCCACGGTGCCGTCCCCCCCACAAACCAGCACGCGCACGCTCCCTGGTGGCAGCAGAGTGCATAGCTGCAGAGCCCTGGCCGGAGGCAGCTTGGTCAGATCAAACACCTATGCAGAGATGGAAGCGGAGACCAGATGAGTCAGAGCAGGTCAGCATCCCCACAGTGATAGAAAGCTAACAATTTTCATTAGCTGCATGAACACAAGCAATTGATCAAGTGATTTTTTTAAATTATATTTGTACGTTACACACCACAAGTTACTCCACAAGCAAACTGGTTTAAGTACCAGGAAAAAAAAACAAAAAACTGTTGAACCCTTAAGAAAAGCAGTTCAGTGAAACTGTGCCATAAAAACACCCAACATCGACTTTGATAAAAGCAGCAAGGAAACCAAACAGAAAGTTTAATGATGATGACGCTGTAAATGCTGCCCATCAGAATGGCAGGAGAACACGCTAACCTGGACGGGGTTGAGGAGGATGCGAAACTCTCCCAGCAGAGCCTCGGCCATGTTGTTGCCGCTGCGCGTGTTGGCCAGCACGAGCACCGGCGTCCAACCGCTTCCACAGAGAGCTGCCAACTGCAGCCACAAACATGTGCAAAACACTGAAAGACTTAACTACTCAACACGCAGGAACATCTGCAAAATCCACTGCAGTTTCTAGCACATCTCTATAATATGCAGATAAAAAACAAATTAACTTTGACTTTAAAAAGATATACAGGTATGAGTGCAGGCACCAATCACTCGTACATCCTGTTGAATCGTAGCCATTTAAAAGCAGTTTTGGTAACCCTTGCCCCTAAATCCTTGATCCTTGCCACAGGGTTTCCGATGACTGATCCCACGAGCAGAAAAATGTGGGGCTGCCAGTGCGACAGAGCGCCCCCTACCTTGATGTACTCGTCAGGGTGCCGGCGACGCAGCTTGTTGACGTGGTGGAGATAATGCGGCGGGATGATGAGGCTGCGGAACTCGCCCAGTTCACAGCGATCCCCGTCCTCCAGGCCGGCCTTACAGTCATCATGCACCGTGGTTTGACACCAAATGCACCTGCAAGACAGTCACCGGTGCACTCAGCGGCCAATAAAACAATGGCTCCGGTGGCCCGTCCCCACATGTCCTGTACAGCACCCATAATGTGAGCTGAGAACCCACCACAAGACAACAGAGCTGCACACATATCAACTGATACAGAACAAGAAAACGTGGAGGAGCAGAGTGAGCAGACATGACTCTATAGATCAACTATCCCACAATGAATTAAAGTGGACTTATAACAGGCACTGACAGCTAAGCATATCGACTGGAAGAAGGTGTAAAAACATACCCTAAAGCACCTACGATTCAACTTAACATTTCCCTGTCTAGAAATGTCACATTTAAATTTTTTTTTTTTACAAAATAAAAGTATGTTTCTTACTCTTTTTGCCAGCCTATGCCTAGTTATTTCTGAATAACACCCTGAAAATTTTCCATTGAAATTCAACAATTTTTCAATGGTTCGAGCAATCTATATAGCAAAACGGGAATACCACCAAATCTATGGCAATTAGTTGTCTAATGCATAAGGCATTGGCATTCTAAGCCAGCGTTTATGGGTTCGAGTCCCATCTGGGGTGGGCTACCTTTTATCGGGCTTAGATCTGGAAAACGCTTCTGCAGTCTCTCAGAACAAGATTCTGCCATGATTAATAAATACTCGTACAACAGTTATAATTTGATACTCACTCCTAACATACTTTATTAGAGCCATATTGCACAACTCTGTTTTTTCTTATCCAGTATAACTTTCTGTTCCTTATTTACAACGTATTTATTATAGTAGTTTTTTTCCGTCTTATTCGTTTATTGATTTATTTCATTATGGTGGAGTTCACCACCTTTCATTTCACTGCAGGTTCTAGTCTGACAGTATACATTTCATGTGGCAAATAAAAATCCACAAATCTTTGAACTTGAATGCAGTTTCCATTTTGATCACTGGCACAAGAACTACAGTCTTGCTTGTGTTTGTGCGTACAAACTGTATATACCCTTCAATGGACTGGCATCCCATACAGGGTGTACTTCAGCTATGTGTCCTACATCAGGGCTGCTGATTCCAACTCTTGGAGATCAAACCACCCTGCAGAGTTTAGCTACAGCCCTAATTTAACACACCTGATGCAGAGAATCAGGTCCTTCAATGGCATCTCAGTATTAGAGCCAGCCTAGCTTCAACATACTGTAGCTGATTCTGTACCCAGCTGTGCACCCAAGACATCCCAGGATACAGGTTTTTAATCACCACGAACCTGTATAACTGGTTATTGAAGAATAATAGAAAACTACCTTCCCTCAGCACACATCTAAATTGTAATATATCTGGTTTAAACAGGGAAAAAAATCCTAACACCAATATCCCTGAACAAATAGAAACATATTTTGATGGAAAGCCTCATAACATAATAGGCAGGTATAGAAAATGGATGAATGGGTAAAGGAAATTACATCAGTGATTAAACGGTCAGAGAAAATAGGGGGGCTGGGTTCTCAGACGGAATTCTTTGGGCGTCCAGTTTTAAAATTGACTTCAGTATGAAATGAATACGTACGATTTTGGTTAAATGATTACATCTCCTATAATAATTCTTACCAATCGCGTAATATTCAAAACGGGATCAACAATAAACCGGCATCTGCATACGATTCCTGAGACTCCTGAGCAGCAGCCGGGTTTACCTTAGGTCGCACAGGCTGGGCTGCGTGCCGCACTGTTGCTTGCACACCGCGCAGTAACTGCAGAGCGGCACGTTGCCCCGAACCCAGTGGTGCGCCAGCGCACCGTCGGCGCGAGGCGGGGCTGTGATCTCCTTGCAGTGCAGCTTGCGGTCGGCCGCGCGCAGGCACTGCTCGTCTGCGCAGAGCCCGCAGCAGTCACAAAAAGCACCCTGGAGGATGTGCTGCGAGCACACGCAGCAATAGGTCGGTTTGCTGAAGAGGTCGGTGTAGTGCCAGCCGTGTTTGCTTTTTCGGAATATTTCCCGTATGAGCGTTTTGCGTTTGGAGCGCTGTATACTGCACCACAGAGTAATGATCACCGGCGCCACCACTGCCAGGAACGTCCACCCCAGGAGTTGCCATTTGCCTTCGTCGAGTTGTTCGTTGTTTTCCTCCACCTCCATTAACCCGAATACCGTCTCCAGCAGATAGATGGTAACGTAGTAATTCGCGAATTAATGATTAAAGCATATGAAAAACTGTTTTGCCCTTTCGTCGTATTTTAATGTCCTGCGTAGGTGGAGGCAGAACAGGCGCCTTCTTGCTGCATGACTCGGTAGCTAGCCAACTGAATGAAAAGTGCACATTATCTCATAAGACAGGGTGGCATACGATCGAAGAACAGCCCACTTATGAAATAGTCCCAAACTGGTCCAAAAGTCACCCTTACAACAAAAACGGAGCTCCGCAGCATCGTGTTAACAGAAGCAGCTTCAGCTACTCAGACGTTACGCACATTGACTTCCCGTACAATGCTAACGTTAAACTAGACACGGTTAATAAACTACACTGCCTGCTTACAAAATAAAGCATATGAAACCACTACTCAACAACAATTTCATTTTAACATATCACTCTCTAAATATATATACTGGCAAATACCGTTAACATAAAACCATAACGTGTCGTCATTCTCGAAAACACCAATAGACGGAAGCGGAAGCCGTGACGCGCTGCTTCTCGCTCCGCTCTGTCATGCTTCAAACCAGAAATACTGGCGACCTGAAGCCAGCTGTCATATAGCCTAGCTGTGTGTCTGCCATCCTGTCATGCTTAATGTAGTTTTTATAAGCAAGTATCACGTGAGACAGATAAGCGATCGGGCTTTGTTTGGGGACAAGAATTGAGATGCATATAATAAAAATGTAGGGGAGGAACGAAAACAAACTACACCCTTAACGTTATTATAAAGGGAAATAAGCATCCGGATGCGGAGGTATTCTTGTTAGATGTGAGAAAATACAATTCGCAATTAAACGAATACAGACTAGGTAAACTGAATGAAATTGCACGTGATTCCCGCCCCCGTTACATCAGTATACTGCTGATCTTAAAATTATGCGTTTTTTCTTTGGGAGGAGCCTCGAAACTGGTTTAACAAAGTGAGGGTATGCAGGTTAGTTTCAGCTTTGCAAATGCAATCCGAAATAAACAATATCACAACACTTACTAACAGCAATCTATGCCGAGCCAGCTTTCATACTGAAAACAGATTGCTATACCTCAGGAGCGAGTGCACGCAAAAGCTCGCTCCGCAAGAAATCCAGTGATGCAGGGCCCAGGACTTCGAAGGGCTATCTGCAAAAGATTCTCTACTGCCCTCTAGCGTCAGTTACCAGTACTACGTTTTCGCTCCTTGACATTTCACATCAGCTGACTCCAGATGCTGGGTCTTTCATTTTTTTCTTTCCACAAATGCTTGTACACATCTCTCGCAGTGTTACATGCATAAACACTACCTACAAGCTCCATGACATAAATGCTATGCCATTACTGAATGCGTATGTCATACATTTTTATCCAAGCCATTAATTATATTGAGTAACTGTAACCACAGAAAAAATTATATTGTATTGTATTTCAACTGTAAGAAGCCAGTCACACAAGCTGTCAGCCCTACCGCACAGGTATGAAACAGCAAGCCGATGGTTCTTTTTGTAACAAATCATAGCAGGTTGAAAGAGCTGAGACATCAGTTAATTTATAGGTGGAGAGTTCAGTGGAAACGTTTGAGAAGGTTTTCCACATTGTACCATAAACACTGTAGACAGTTGCATTAGGGTTATATATTGTTGCATCTTTTGCAGAGAATTGTAGCATGTGAGGCAGTGGCGGAATATCTGTACACTGGGCCCTGGGGCAAAAATGGACACCACAGTAATTCCCACAGAATTCTGGCCACAAATAAACCTGATGGACATCTGCAGGCTTGACACATGAGATGCTGCCAAGTAGCTCAAGCATTACCCTGGTGCTTTCACAGTCCTGTCAAACTGAAATGTGATGCAACATGAGTGCAAGTGACCCCTCACCTTCATGGGTCACTTAGGTGGCAGAGGTGAAAAGGCTTCTCTCAGTCTGCCTATTTGACTTGCTGATCATCCTTATACAGTAGGTCGTGACATTTATTTATTACGTCATTCATATACGCCGTGATGTCTGTAGTGTAAGATTTTAATTAGTATCTACTAATAGTAATAAGACAAAGAAAATAAAAGTCTATACAGTGATGGAGTATATCTCAGATTCTATATCTTCTTTTAAGAATAAAATAGTTTAATAGAATGTTATAAACTCAATTGTCATAGACAAATAATTTCTGTCAAAATGTCCATATTATATAATATAAAATTTCATTACATATACACACACTGACTGCCAAATCCACACTTTTGAGCAAACACACTGTTCTCCGTTTCAGTATTGTCCAGCCTATCGTCATTCTCTCTCTCTCTCTCTCCCTCTCTCTCTCTCTCTTGCTCTCACTCTCGCTCTCACTCTCTTTTTTAACATTTTCTAAAGTTGCACTGTAGATTAAATGGTGTGAAAACAATGCATAAACTACCCTGGCGGACCCGGGAGTTTATGCGAAGCTTCCTCCTTGATTTGAACCCTTGCACGTCGTTTAGCCGTGTCGCTGTGCGCCTCGCAGCATGCACTGAGCCAGGTTCGTTTTCATAGCTCTTCTCAGGTTGGCCTTTCGGGTCACATGTTCCTCGAGCTCAGATCCCCGTGGAGATGGCGGAATGAATGGGCACTTTGTTGCTCCCCAAAAAACAACCTCTAATGGCATTCTGCTCTGAGACGGAGTGAATTCCTCTGAGAGGGGGGCCAGTCCCTAGGGACTGCATAAAAAAATCTGTAAAAGAAGAATAATGCTACAAATTTAGTATCCAAATATGCAACAAATGTATTTTTTCACTTAATTTAAAAACAGTAACAGTAATAAATAAAAAGTAATAAGAAAAGAACCGAGAAGGTGAGAAGCACAGACAGATCATAATAAATTAATTTCTCATAGTGTTGGAACAGCTGTAGGTTTGTGGATTTCCAGAAGATTTCTGGTATTTTCTGCAGTCTGGCTCATTCTGTGTTCAGATGTCAGTCTGAATCCAGGAAATGCGTCACCATCCCGACTCATTGTTTAAAACAGCTGGTCTATTAAAACAAGGACAGATAGCATGAATGAACAATTAAGAGACCACAGCACAATTTTTTTATCCATTCAATTCACAGCCTAATCCTTCCCTATTTCTCATTAATAAAGAGCCTCTTCTTTGCTTTATGGGTCTTCAGTCCTACCTCTAAGAGCCTGTTATGAATTGTCCTTCCAGTGCACTTCACACCATTTAATGTTTCCCGTTCTGTTTGAAGGTCACTGAGGTCATCCTCCGATTTATGTGGTACTGCCAAGTTGGCGGCCATCTCCGGCATTAGGAAGTTGCTTCTACCTTCTACCTAGCTGGTTTTTGGATGTTCCCAGTGTCTCCTGCTTCACCTTGTTCTTGTGTACTGCTGTCTTTGACAAATTTTGAACCTGGAAGCAACCTGCTGTTCAGTGTAGCCTTCTGCCAGCAGAAACAAGATTAAAACAGGATTTTAAATACAGATTTGTTTAAAAATATAGAGTGGTCTCTTATTTGTTTCATGGCTGTATGTGTGATTAACCTCAGTGTACTTGACATTGACTTGTGTACCTTACTGGCCCAGGTAGTAAGTACAGGTTTGTTGTTCATGAGCACCCCCTATGGACTGGTCAGGGGCACTAATTTCACCAGGTCCCAGCTGCTACCCTGAACTGTGCTCCTTGTCCTGTTGTGTGCAAAGGAGGGCAAATCAGCTTTAAATTTGATCACTCACATTTATCAGTAATCTGAATTTTGCACCTGTTTTCATCTGCCTCCGATTTGCCGTAAATAGGCAGCCCTTAAGTAATTATTATTTCTTCTCATCTTTTTTTGCTCTTCCACTCCACCAAAGCCACAGGGGAGACCAGCGACCCAGAGCAGAGTGAGAAATTGGGGGCCTACTGACCAAATGTCACCTTGCCCCCCTGAATCTACCAGGGGATCCATATCCCTGCTACAGCCTGGCTGGGGACAGTTGTTGAACATGACCCTACTGTGTCCCTCCACTTCTGCTAGCTTAAGGCTCCTACCAACAACTCTGACGCTTATGAAATATATTATTTAAAAATCCCAGATTAATGAGCAAACAGATACCAGGTGTCATTCAAAAATTGTCCCTGGTTTCCCCTGTTACTGTGCTCCCTTCACAAGACACATGTACACTTTGCAGTGCTTTTAATCTGCGTCAAGAACTCCTCACTCAGACTTTCCACACTTAGTGGAAAGTCCCTGTCCCATACAGCTATGCTCTCATTCATTATCTGCCCAGGAGTACACAGCACACTCACAGTGGCTGGAACACCAAGGCTGTGAAACCAACCTGAATATCAGACCATGACAGCTTCACTGTGACGACAGCTATGGTCACCGCCCCCCAAGCTCAGGACTTCCCCCTGCACATCCAGGACTCCGAAAAACTCACCACCCTTGTGTACAAATTCTTAATTGATAATTGCTGCTGACTTTACATGGCAAGCCAGGATGATCGAAGATAAGCGATTTCAAGATATCCAAGTAAAACAATTTTAAAGATGCATACAGAGGAGCAAATTTAAACTAGTTTCAGATAACTGACTCACAGTGTAAAAAGAGATATTCCAGTTTATTTGAAACTGATATTTAAACAAGAATACACTTCATTAAAAACGAAGCCATTTGGCAATTATTTGAAGCTAATTTGCTTTATCCTTTGATACAATTAGAGCTATTCATACCAGATACTGAATCATGGCTGTCAGTCATTCCAATTTTAGACAGAAGTTTATTTTTTCACATTCTAATACTGAAATTGGCGTGTGAGTATTTTGAGTACTGCCGTTAATAATGCATCATACTCTGAGTTAAAAGCAGCATGAAATATTGCAGACAGATGTAAATAAGATTTCAGATGCTGTTGACAAAACCAGGGCAAATGCATGTTGACTGAACATTTATCTTTCTTATGTGCAGTGTGCTTGATGAATTGTCCTTGTCTGTAGGGTAAAAGTGTAGAGTGAAGTTGATGGATGATACAACTGATCAGACAAAAAGTCCCTTGTTTTTTTGTATAGCATGCATAAGAACAGGTGGATTGCTAAAGTCCAGATGGTAAAAAATTGACCAAGATTTAGTTTCAACCAACCAGATAAG